>JASGAU010385460.1:0-11769 GCA_030220045.1 Australoheros facetus | reverse complement strand
GCCCAGCTGAGAACTGCTTAAACCTAAACTTTGCTGACCCTGAAGGGTGTCAGACATTATTTTAGGTTAGGTTATTTGAGGTGTAACTGGAGGGTAAGTGAGTAAAATATGAAATGCTTCCATAATTAATTGTGTGTTTGATTTTGAGCTGAATCTCCATATTTCTGAATGCAGAGGCTCGCTATCGAGCTGTTTCGCCGTCAGACCTCACGCAGCTCCTCACCTCCTGACCTGAGGCTCGCTGCGGGCACCACGACCTCTGAAAGAGACCCTCGCTTGGTGAAGAGTGACGATGACATCCAGACCACTTTGAGCAACACTAAGAAAAGAGAAGAAGAGGAGAGGACACAGCACGATGACTCTAATGTAAGGGTGGAAAATACTGCAAGGCTTTGAAACAGCAGCTTCTTAATGTTTTTTTTATTTAATGTCTTATTTAACAGGCTGTCTGTGATTAGCTGAGCTGATCCATCTTTTCTTCGGTTAACCCTGTACTACACAGGACAGTCTACCACTGTAAGCATGCGGTCACCAGTGCTTACAGCGGGTGAGCTCACTGCCATCATGGTCTCACTGTAGGGCTTATGATTATGGCAAAAACTGCAATTATTTTGGTCAGTAACTGTAATCCAAATTATTTATGAAGTTCTTTATTGAACTTAAAAAATATGGGGCATTTCATTGAACTTTAATTACAAATCAGATGAAAAAAGAAGTGGAGGTGTTGGGACACAGGGTCCTCCTGTAGGGGGTACAGGTCAGACTAGCAGATGGTTTTGGCTGTAAAGCCATAAGGGCAACCAGTAAACCTGCTGGCCTGCAGCCTTTTCCGGGAAGATGTCTGAAGATGTGGGGAAGGGGCAACGAGAGGCACAGGCAGCAGTGGACACCACCAAAAGTGGACCCACGTAGTGTGAGACAACGGCAGCTACAGGCAACTGTTAAGCTGAACTTTTAGGGAAGGGTGAAAAAGCACCACAGTAAAGGAGGGGGTGCACTTGATTTATAACAGAGCCCAAAACGAGAGCTTTGCAGTGTAAATAAATGCCAAACAGGAATAAAATGGTCTTGTTCATAATTTAAAAAAATCTAAATTAAAAGTAAAGTTGGATTAATCGCCCAGCGCTGCTTCACTGTGGTGTTCAGGAGCTGTCAGATGGTGACCTGGAGGTGGACTGTCTGACAGAAGAGGAGGTGAACCCTCTGGATGGCAGCAGCACCTCAGGGAGCTCCACAGCCACCAGCAACACCGAGGAGAACGACATAGACGAGGAGACCATGTGAGCAGTGACTGTTCTTGTGCTATGTTCTTGTAATTTGAAAATGAAGGCTTTGGTTTCCTTGTTAATCCAAGGAGAGGGATACTAACGCAGATATTTGCACAGGTCTGGGGAGAATGATGTCGACTTCATTGGCAACCTGGACACAGAAGAAGGAGAGCTTCCTGACGACTTGGCTGGGGCCACAGGTATAATTAGAACACTAATAAAACAGTTTTTCATGATTTATTTATGAGTCTCCCACAGTTGACATTTTTAAACAGTGCTGTGTAGGAGCCGTTTTTTTAGTAGAGTAGCTGTGTCTTCATCTGCGTGTGTCCTCGGGGGATTATTCAACGTATGCAAACAGAAACCAACTTACGACTGTGATGTGTGAACGTGTTTGCCTATGCTGAAAAACAACACAGAACAGTTTATTTTTAGGACTCTTAAGCTTTTATTATTATGTTTTGTTAATAATTAACTGTTAAATTGAACATGAATGACTATGAAGCAGAACACAATTAAAATATTATTACATATGTCTTAAGTTTAATCTCTATTAAATACTGTAATTAAGGGCATGTTCGCATATAGTTGATGATAAACCTCGATTACATGCTTGTGTACTGCGTACACTGGTCAACAAAAAAACCCAACTTTGTCTGCTACCTGAGGAAAAACAGCTGATTTTTACTAATTTGTGTATGCTGATTCCAAATATACAAACAGAATTTCTCTAGCACGTCAGGATCTTGAGTTACGTAACTATGCCAATAAATGCCAATCGCCAAACTCGACGTGAACGATTTTATTAGAAAAGTACACCATGAACATACAACTGGTGAAAAAAGACACAGATCCCAAAATCAATCATATGAGGAATCTCAAACTAATACAGTCCACAGTTAATCTGCCTAAACTTCATGGAAGTTTCACGCTGTAGAAACCAGCAGTAGTCACCCATCATGTTTGCGTTATAGCGCCCCCTGGTACCTGGTCTCCATTTCAGAGATATCTTGATGGAAGCTTTCGCCGTGCTCATTGCTCACATCACCCAAACTGAGTGGAAAGAAGTCAAGATGAGAGTGAAGGAAATGAATCTTAAGTGACATTCTGCAACCCATGAGTCTGAATGATATGAGCATGTCATCAACTAGTTCTTCATAGATTGTGGCTTTGTGGTTGCCCAAGAAATTCTGTATCGCCTGAACTAATTATTCCCTTAGTTCAAGGGCTCTGAGCTTAGAGGGAATTCTTGGCCCTAATAAGCTCACGGACTTGGGGTCCATCAAAGATCCCAGCTTTGAGCTTGGTATCACTTTGGACTGCCCCAGAAACTCTATTCCATCACTTGATGTAGCACTAAAACTTTATTTTTATCTACTGACAGATCAAAGCAGTCACTATAAGAAATTGCAAATTGTTGATCCTCAATATTGGCAGATAAACTTCAACTGATTGAATTTTAATGACCATATTTGGATTCAGCGCCCCAAAATCACCCAAATTATTGCTAAATTCTGTTCAATTTGAAAATGAGAAAATCTTAGCACACTCTACATTTGTGTGAGAAGCGCCAGTACAGCAATACATTAGCTAAATATTGACATGTGCATAACTCAAGAACTGGACGTGCTAGAGAATTTCTGATTATAGATTTGGAATCAACATACCTGAAATACCTTATATCAGGTATTTTTCTCCAGGTAGCAAAATCATTGTTGACCAGTGTTATGAATATCAAACAGAAGCTTTTAAATCA
Organism: Australoheros facetus; assembly: GCA_030220045.1. Classification (NCBI taxonomy): domain Eukaryota; kingdom Metazoa; phylum Chordata; class Actinopteri; order Cichliformes; family Cichlidae; genus Australoheros; species Australoheros facetus. Next base: position 8,745 of record JASGAU010385460.1, on the reverse strand, counting down.
AAATGTGTATAAAATGTAGCAAGTATGAGTTATCAGTTCATGAATAACAGGAGAAGTCACATCAATGCAAGTCCCAATGCTTTTTAAATTATTATTTTTTTTTTTTTAAATGAAATCTTTATGCTAGACCTCCAATTTGTGACTGCTTTAAATGAATATCTTTTCGGGATTTAAATGGATTGCCCTCCTGACCTGTGATGTGTTTGTATTCATAGTAAACCAGTAGGGTTTCAGTTAAACAGTTAAATATGATGACTATTTCCATCACAAAAAATATTCATCACAAAGTTGCTGCAAAACCCAAAGAGTTTACCAAACAGTTCCCTCAATTTACGAAGCTGTAGCCATCAAATATTTATTGACCTTCCTCAAATAAAGGCCCCGTCCTGTCCTCAGTTGAGGCAAATAAAAGCCTCAGCCACTATTTGAGAATTTTAGGCATCTATTTGTGGCGTTTGACAACTGCACAGGCAGATCACAGTGATACAATGGTGGGCCTCAAAGCAGCTCCTTCAGTGCGTTTGACTGTGTTGGTGTTGAAAGGGATGAAGAGGATGAGTCAGTGTTCGCGAACCATGCCCCTCACAGCCTGCCGATATAGAAACACTTGGTGTCCGTACATGTGTGGGGAGGGGTTGTTGGATGTCAGAGTTGAGCAGATATTTGCTGTGTTTTATGTCCCACATTTTGTTATAATTAGGTTACACTACAACAACAGACTTCAGTCTTTGGTAATCAAGCCTAATGTTTTGTAACTCAGTTTTTGATGCAGCTTTCTTTGTCTGGAAAACCTTTAGAGAGAGAATTTTCTCTCCCAGTAGCTGGAACCCGGCCAGTCAGAGGCCCATGTGGACTGTACAGATAACAGGACTCACTGCCTCTTGAAAGCAGTTTAATTTATTTAATTTTATATTTGTAATTTTTGTTTTCAGAGGGGAATTACCCGTTTCAATTTATTTTTATAGAAACACTTACTGTTCATATGTGTGTGAGGTCAATATTTATCAGTTTTACTGTTAGTTTCAGCCTTTTTTATTTATTTATTATAATATAAGGGGTGTTTCTAATGTGTAAAATGTAAGACAAACAGATGACACCCAAACACAGGCCTCCTCAGGCTTTGTGTTGACCAAATTAAAGACTTAGGGTCATGATATTTTCTATAGATATTTAATTTTGGAGTCAAGTTTTTATTTTTATTTAAATTAACTAAAGTATTTTTAGTCATGTTTTAGCTACATATAATTAATAATCAGCATCAGATCTTTGATTTAAAAACAAAACAAAAAAATACAAGAGGTTGGTGACTATTTAGGGAAAATAAATATCAGTCTAGCTGTGGAGCTATAGGTTGCAACCATATTCTTTGTTTTAATAATAATAATATTTTTAATATTATTAATACCCCTTTATTCTAGTGTGCCATTAAACCATCTCCACCACATCGTTTTACAGAGCACTTTACTGCTCTTTGACTTTAAGCACAGATGTGTGAAGCATATAAACCCTGTTTTTATGCCTGATCTGAAGGTGGATCCAGCTCCACTGTGCGTTCATTACATCGCAGCGCTCCGGGTGTTGCTGGTCGTAGTAGCGGAGCTGCTGCTGCCGTCACCACCGGTGCTATTGGGCCAGGTGGTAACAGCCTCCTGGAGATCGACCCGGTCATCCTGATCCAGCTGCTGGACCTGAAGGAGCGCAGCAGCGTGGAGTCTCTGTGGGGTCTTCAGCCTCGGCCTCCAGTATCTCTCCTTCACAGCCAAGGTCTGTAAGCACACCAACAACAAATCAGTTCAGCTAAACTCGCTGGGAATCATTACCCAAACTCTGACACAGGGTTTGGAATAGAAATATCCAAAAACACTTTGGATGATCACTGTTGAACATGTAAACAACGCAGGTTTCAAAATGTTTGCGTGTAACATGTGCAGGATGTTCTCTTGGCCTTGGGGATAAACTGTGTGTGTGTCTGTGTTAATGTACACTGATTCTCATCATCCTGTTAAGTTTTTTTCTTTTTTTTTTTTTAAAAAGCCTGTCCTGTCAGGCAGCTTTTGCAATCAGAATCATGATCTAAATGCACTGTTGTGCCAAAAATCTTTGCTTTTACAAGAAGAGCTCTATAAATTCTCTAGTAGAAGTAGAAGAATACTCCCGGAAAGAGCACCAGGTAAACAACTGGCTCAGTAAGCACCCTGGGTCCCCACACCCAACCGCAGGGCAGGGAAAGCAGGTCCAGGACCTGCAGTGACCACACCCTAGAGCACCACCATGCTCAAGGCCAGCACCTATCGCAAAGGGGTTGTTTCAAGCATGCAGACAGGCCCAAGGTTTGGGGGCTCAACTGCTGAATGGAGTTGAGGTATGGCAGAGCCCTATTGCCTGCAACCAGGTCCCTCTCCATAAAGGAAGTATTGAAGCATCTTTAGTATGTGGAGAATTCAAACAGCTCTAATTATGGTTGCCATACAGATGCTTCTGGGTCACTTCACTCGGTTAGAAACCTTCTTAAGCAAAATTTGACTTTGACTGCAGCCCAGATAACACAATGAAAACGCTTTAGGCATGTTTGATGATTAGCTTTTTGTTCATCTCACAATACCAACAGGGAGCCCTCTGAATCATTGTGCCATGTGAGACCACAGCCCCTAACACACAGCTGCATGTGCTCACTTTCACCTTTTCTGTTTTTTTCAACTTGTTTCTCTTCAGCTCATCCTCACTCAAGGAAGGAACGAGAGCGACGTCCCCAGGTGGTGCGACGATCGGCTCCGGATTCGGGGGTCCTGATCCGCCTTAAGGCTCAGATGGCCGAGGTCCGCAGCAAGATGGCCGATGTCAAGAGTCAAGTGCTGGAGGCTCGGGGGTCAGCAGAGCCCAGGCCAGGCCCATCTGGGGCCTTCGGTGCTGAGGAGTTCCCATCTCATCACGGCGATTCAGAGATGGCAACTTGTCATAAACCCAGTGAGCTCGACCTTGTGGGGAGAGCAGCTGCAGCTCGGTCCCGACCCTGCCGGCCCGGTGAGGACTGCCATTACCGAGTGTTCAGTGTGTGAAAATACAGAAAGTTTCCACCAAGCAGAGAATTTGAATTATCTCGCTACCCACGCACCAGGTAGTCTGTATGACTATCTTGAGGAAATTAATTTATTGAATAACAGGAAATTAAAGAGCTGTCAGAACTATGCTGCTTGTTTTTATACAGCATCTTATTCTGGTGGAAAACGTGCGCATCCAATGTCCAAACACTGCAAAGACAGGACCACTTGGAAATCGAAATCTGTGTGGGTTGCAGTACTGTCAGTTGTCAAGGGTACTCATATGTAGGGCTATCCCGAATACTTTGTAAAAGCAAATGAACACAGCTGACAGAGAGAGTGAGAGCAGATATCTAAATAGTCAAATTTTGGCTACAGCCCTGCTGAATTTTAAGAAACTCATCATTTTTTAACAGTTAGTCACTTAGATCTGTTCATCACTGAGATCGCCCACGAAGCCCAGCTTAGAACAAATCTGAGGCCAAATACTCACTTATTTAGCGCCTTAAGTGGCATTGCTAAAGGTAGTCTTTTTTGAGGTTATTTAATATAAAATAAGAATACTCAGTATACACTGATTAGTGTGTAATTATGTCTTCCAGCAAATTGCGTTCTCATAAACTTAGAATTAATCCCTGCCGCGGCTGTTTAGTCTAAATGTAAATTTTTTGATCTTTCTGACTAAAACGTGACTGTCCTACAGAGGCCACCGTAGCTAGGATTATGCTCTTGAGTTGGGAGGGGTAAGAAAACAGAATTCAGTTGACTGCAACCTGCAGTGTATCTTTAAACCAGGACAAACAGATGGATATTTAGATTGAAAACAGCCCTGCTTTAACAAAAGTCCAGGAGGCTGCGTTGGTTCTTTTTGTGTTGGAGTGATAACGAAAAATGGATGTGTACATCAAATCTGTCACCCTCCAGAAATCCAAGAAGAATCTTTGGTGGGACCACTTTAGAAATCAGTAAAGTATGAGTAGCTTTACTGTTTTTAACAGGATGCATACATTATTATGTGCATACACTGAATTCACTAAGCTCGAACTCGACAGGTCAGCGTGCTCTGATTGAACCTGGAACAGGTTTGAGCTTCAATTTCTTTTCCTCTAGTTTGGAAATTAAAAATTGAAAGTCAGTAATTGTTAACTAAGCTGACACCTTCTGCAGCATTTATTAACAGCTTGTAAGAGAAATAGTCTTTGAATTCCAGTCACTGCGTAAACCCTGTTGTTGCCTGCTGGTTCTTCGGACCATTAGTGGGCAATTTTCAGACTTTTTCATTCCTAAAAGGAACTTAAGGAAGTTTAAGGTTTTTGTTTATTTTTTTATTTTATACTGTCAGGACAGATGATGTTTTTGGTTTTGGCACATTCAAAGCAAGACAGATTAGTTTACTCTCTATATTCCCTATTACCCTGAGACACTAAGGTAGGAAGCCCTGTCTTACTATCTTTAGACTAAAATCCAGATAACAAGGCTCACGGGACTTCTGCTGCCACAATCAATTTTTTTTTTGTTTAGTTTTTCCTTCTTTTTTTGATTACATCTGTGTGTTTGTTTTGTGTGCAGCCAGGAAATCTCTGTCTCCTGTCTTGGACAGCAGCTCTCTGGTTGTGAAGAGGAGGAGTCCAGAGGAGATGGAGAAAGACCTGAGAGGAGCAGAAGCTGCTCTGGAGCTCAGCCTGCATCCTAAAGATGGGATAGGAGGAGCAGAGGGTCAGTGGATTTTATCATTCTCCTTTAAACCTGCAAAAAGAAAGTTGTAATTACAGCCAAGGTGTAAGATTGTCCCATAAATTTGAAAGTTTTTTTTTTTTTTTTTTTGCTGTAAATGTCTGTTTGCTACAGCAGAATGCAAAGTTGTGAAGCTTCAGTCCTTAAAATCAAAACAAGCTTTAAGATGCAACAAACGTGGACGGCAGAGTCGATCATTTTTTGTTGGTTTATTGCTACAGGGGAATCTCTGCTCATCATGGGCATTTACTTGATCCGTTGTAGAGACAGTTTATGGATAGGGTAGCTTAACGTGGGTTTATTTTGGTAGAAAACCCAACAGTGATTATGTTGAAAATGAAGGAGTGCAGGGCTCAGCGGTTTGAGTGCACTTCACTCAGTCAAGTATCCACCTGACGGATCTTAATGTTTCTTCTTTGTGCAGTTCATTTTTTTTTTTTTTATATATATTTTACTCTCCTCTCTTAGTGGCCATTCTGTGATACTGTGAGGAGTTTTAGAGCGAAGTAATCCTATCTAACACTCACATAAACACAATGATATTCTGCGTTGTTTTGTGGTTCTTTGTGATCTTAAGGCAACAAATCACAGTGCATTTGATTACTCTCTGACCTCTCTCTAGCATCACCATCACCAAAATATCCAAAGAATATACTCTCCCTGCATGACGAGCCCTGGATTACGTAGTGAGTTCAACATACCGAGGGTATCTTTCTGTTATCTGGTCTCAGTTGCCCTAACAGATTTTTGGCAGTCAGAATAAGCAGTCACAAGAAGCTGGTTATCAACTTGCCGAGTTAAACCAGGATTTCCTGATCTGGATATGAGGGTCTTCACACCAAAGGGGAGGCGTTGGCAGCATCTGACCAATCACACTAATTCGTGCACTGTCAGCTGAGCGGATGATTTTAAATTGTTGTAAAATTGTTTGCAGCCAATAGGAAGAAGAAAAAAAGTTCCTTTTAAGAATTTATATTTTTTACTGCTCAGCCGTTAGACACTACTGCAAAAATTTAGACCCTCCTGCGGTCGGCACCCAGGCGTCCGAGGTATCTTTCAGGAATGGTGTCACTATTTCCCAGAGAGTTGATTGGTCAATAGACAGTGATTTCATACCTGTTGATCTCTATTCTGGAACCTAACCTGCTCCGAAGCAGGTTAGGTTCACAGCATAAGTGACCAAGGCGATGTACCCCGATAAGAAGTGAACCACCTTCACAGTAAAGAAAACCCAGGACTAACCCTGAACTCACCTGGATAAGACGAAATCCTGCTTCGCAGTGCAGGCCTCTGGGTTTAGATGCTGCTTGAGGTTTTTTTTCCTAATCATTCAAAGAGGGCGTCTCGTGACCTTTGACAGATTGCCAGGAAACTCTTTCCATGCTCCTAAGATGATGAACAACAATACTCTTACTCCTCAAGACAAAGTTTACATCACTAGCCCTTCTTTTATTAGAGCTCTAAGGAAAGTTGATTTGACAGCATGTTCAGTGCATCCAGTTTTGATTTGCAGTCTAATGACTGATGGGCTCTGGGATCTGCTTGCAGGGCTTGTTTAGCACTGCAGAAAAACACTCAATCATTTGAGTGAGTAACAGATTCATACAGCACATTACTTTATCATCATACCCACACATCTCCCTGTTTTTTTTTTAGTTCTTTTTTTTAGCACATTCCCACTTACATTTGTTCACCTGAATTGGCAACAGAAAACAAAACCAGACACATTTTTCAATCATGTGACTTTGCTTTTGTCTCCACTCCAATAGTGCTGAAGGCTGAAGGCATCCAGGGGCCCTTGGTGTCTCTTGGCAGCTCCTCATCAGAGCAGCCCACCACCTCTAAGCAGCAGTACTCGATGGAGCAGCAGCTATATGGGGCCTCGGGGTCTAGGGAAGACATCTTCACCTTGGGAGGACCAAGCTATATGACTTCCAGCAAGAACTGTAGCAGCAGGAGCCTAGGGTACGACCCAAAGACTCCTCAAGCACAGGAAAAATATCTGCAAGAGACATCTGTTATTGCACATCAGGGTCTTTCTTTCTCTCTTCATTTCTTTCTTTCTCTTTCCTTTCTTCCTGCTGCAGGGCAGCTGCATTGGACTGTGAATCTGAAAGCTCAGGAAATTCCCATCAGTCCTTGCCGGAGGGGCCCTCAGCACAGCCGCAGTCAAATGAAGGTTGGTTCACCTTCCAACTGCCAGCCTCAGGAGTGATTGTTTTTGGTGGCTTGGATTGGTTCTCTGTTACCCAGGCAGGTTTTTGTGTGTCATGCTACAAGGGTGTGTCCCTGTCAGTCTAAACTAGTCTTGGTACAGATTTGTAAAGTTGGAGCCTGATGATACTTCTATAAAAAATATCATATAAATTCTTATCATTGGTATCACTCTGACATTTTTTTCAACAATATTATTTTTTCTTTAATTTAAAAAAAAGTCATTTCCACCAAAACTTGGCAATCAACCTACTTCGAAGTCATCCCCATATTGTGACTGATTCTCTGTAAAATCCAAATCCTGTTAGAAGAAGGTTGCTTTCACACTGCAATGAGTCAACACTGCCTGAAAAGTTAAAACTAACAAATTTCTGCACATGTGTGACGGTCTCATTCTTTCTCGTCTTATCTGCAGATCCGTCGGTGTCTGTGCTGGTAGCAGCAACAAGCAGTGACAGCGACACAGAGGATGAAGCCCTGCAGAGCAACAACTCTCGCTACGACAACCACACTCCTCCCTGCACAGGTAACCAGCACACACATAATAACTCACAGCTGAGGTCATTTTAAGGCCCTGTACACTGTCTGGCTGTGGGCTGGTGACATCTTTGGTTGTAGAACACGAAAGACATCCACCGACAGAACCCACCTGCATGATGGGAATGCTATGCTCACTGTTCACATACTGCAGGGGCCGTGTTTACGTTGTACAGTTGTTACAAATGGTACTCCAACTCCTCCTTCATCTCCTTTTTTTTTTGAGTGTATTGGATGTGTGTTAGTGCCACTTCTGGGTTTTTCTTGCTTGTTTTAAACATCAGAGCAGCTGGTTGACATGAATGAGGGGAGCTGATGACTTTGTTTGCACCTGTCGTTTTTGTTTAGCACATAGTCATAGATTGTTGAGTCGAGGAGAACTTGGCAGTGGTCAGATCCTTTATTTATCTATTTTTTTCTCTTGGCCACTTTGAGGCAGCAGAAACCGATTGTGACCTCAGCATCTACACATCAAAATGAAATTGGACCTCCTGAATGTAGCACCCTTGATGTGGACCAGCATAAGCTCAGGCACTAAACGTCTACTCAGAGTAATTGAACTTAAGTTGTCACCACAACTTACTGAACAGATGAACAAGTGGTGGTTTATTACCTCAACATACCTCAACTATTATAGTAATAATTTTAGGCATTTAATTATAATTAAATGCCTAAAATTATTACATTATAGGCATTTTTACTGAAAACAGTCTCTATTATTAAAATGGAAATGAAATATTTGTGGTTTACTGCTTCCTAAAATGATTTAAAAGGCAGCTGTTTGGGAGTTGGAGCTCCAACTTTCGGGGGATCACACTCCTCAGCCTCCCCGGTAAGGTCTATGCCAGGGTGCTGGAAAGGAGGGTCCGTCCGTTAGTCAAAGCTCGGATCCAGGAGGAACAATGCAGTTTTCGCTGGACCAGCTCTTCATTCTCTCAAGGATATTCGAGTGTGCGTGGGAGTTTGCCCAACCAGTCTACATGTGCTTTGTGGACTTGGAGAAGGCATTCAACCGTGTCCCTCGGGGTATCCTGTGGGAGGTCCTGCGGGAGTATGGGGTGTCTGGCCCGTTGTTGCGGGCCATTCAGTCTCTGTACAGTCACAGTGAGTGCTTGACCCGTGTAGCCGGTAATAAGTCGGATTCGTTTCCTGTGGGTGTGGGACTCCATCAGGGCTGCCCTTTGTCACCGATTCTGTTCATAATTTTTATGGACAGAATTTC
>JASGAU010385457.1:0-29962 GCA_030220045.1 Australoheros facetus | reverse complement strand
CACACACACACACACACACACACACACACACACACACACACATCCAAACAGTCAGTGGAATCATACCTGCATGACTCACATGACTTCATTTTTGATGATGGCATAAAGAAAGATGTTGCTCAGGGAAAAGCTATGATGTTATGTTTTCTCACTTGCAGCCTTTACAAATCTCAGAGGGCTTTGGTGCAGGTTTCTTTTGAGGGGGCGGTTGGTAAGTTTCCACATGACTGAAAAAAAAAACACAGGTACGAAAGATCAGAAAATGCAGATAAATGAAATTACATATTACAACAGCATTTCATTACTGTCATCGGATGTTAACACGTCCTAGGTGGACGTTTACAACCATGATCTTAAAGTGCTAGATTGTCGGGTCAATGTGCTCCACAGAAGAGGGGCCTGAAAGCTGAAGGCTCTGCCTCCCATCCCTCCCAAGTATCCTAGGAACCACAAGTAAGCCAGCAGTCTAGTAAAGTGATCTATTGGGGTGATATGGGACTATAAGGTCTTTGAGTTAAGATGGGGCCTGATTATTCAAGGCCTTGTAGGTGAGGAGAAGAATTTTAAATTCTATTCTAGATTTAACAGGGAGCCAATGAAGAGAAGCCAATATGGGAGAAATCTGCTCTCTCTTTCTAGTTCCTGTCAGGACTAGCTGCAGCATTTTGGATCAGCTCAAGGCTTTTCAGGGAGCTTTTAGGACAGCCTGATAATAATGAATTACAATAATCCGGCCTAGAAGTAATAAATGCATGAATTAGCTTTTCAGCATCACTTTGAGAAAGGATGTTCCTAATTTTGGAAATATTGTGCAAATGCAAAAAAGCGGTCCTATATTGAATGAGATATCCTGGTCCAAGGTTTTGTGTTTTTAACTTCATATCTGCCACAGAATTTTGGATTTTCTGTTTTGGAGCTTTGTTAAGATTCAGCATTAAACCTCCTTTAAATTCAGCTCTGTTCTCACATGTCCTGCATTTGGGTCCAGCTCTGCCTCCCACACAGCCACATCCTGACAACTACAACATATCACAGAGGGAGCTATTCTACTTTTTACTCAACTAAACTATTATCCTGGGTCTATTCAATCTGCATTAAGACATAATAATTTGATATGGAGTTTGTATTGAGGATTTGAGGTTCTTTCATAATGTTGACTTGCAAGGCTTCAGTAGATTTTTTAATGTGCCTTGAATTTACTTTGAAAGCATGTTACAAATGACCTGCACTTTCAATAAACACATTTTCTGGACCATAAGATTATTAAACCTCTGCGAGCAGTGCATAATGCCTTTTTTTTGGCAAGGATACACTCTGCATGGTGAACACTTCCATGCTCCTCATTTTGTTAACTGTATCCTGTTTGTGCATTTGATGCAAAAGTTTTAGTGATGATGCAGAGAAGCATCTAAGTGCCAACCTGAACTGGAATACTTGGGTATACCTTGCTTTCAGAACCGCCTTAATTCTTCATGGTGCAAATTCAATAAAGTATTGATCAGCAGTAATACCAGTGCAAACTGTAGCCTCGGCTTCCTGTTCTTAGCTTACAGGAGTGGCACCCAGTGTTATCTTCTGCTGCTGTAGCCCATCTGCTTCAAGGTTCAACATGCTGTATGGTCAAAGATGCTCTTCTGCATACCTTGGAGGTATTAAGTGGTTATTTGAGCTTTGCTGCCTTCTATCACCTCAAAGTAGTCTATTCTTTCACTTCTGGCATTAACAAGGCATTTTGTTAAAGAGAACTGCCATTTATTGTATATTTCCTCTTTTTCGAATCATCCTCTGTAAACCCTAAAGATAGTTGGGGGGAAAAAATCCCAGTAGATCTGCAGTTTCTGAAATATTCAGACCAGACCATCTGGCAAGAACAACCATTCCACATTCAAAGTTACTTTAATCGCCTGTTTTCTCCATTCTGGTACCCGGTTTTAACTTCTGTCTTCTTGACAATGTCTACATGCCTAAATGCAGTGAAGTGATGCAATGCAACTGGCCAATTGCATTCATGAGTAGTTAAATGGGTGTGTCTAATGAAGTGGCCAGTGACTGTATTAATTCAATTCAATTCAATTCAATTTTATTTATATAGCGCCAAATCACAACAAACAGTCGCCTCAAAGCGACATAATGATATTTAATCTTTCATCCATCCTTTTCCTTCCGATGATCCAATCCAGGATCATGGAGGGGGTGAAGCCGATAGGCTACCAAAGGGCAAGAGGCATGCTACACCCTGGACAGGTCACCAATCTGGCAGGGCCAAATTTTGCCATGACTAAGCAAAGGAGGGGTAGTGAAGAAATGGAAAAACTCCTTCAATAAAAAAATAAAATAAACAAATTGCAGGAATGAACCATGACGTTATCATTATCTCTTTTGATTCTCGGTTTGTTTAATCTATATTGAATTTTCAGAGTTGCTGTGAAAAGATATATGCTTGCTAAGATATAAATTTATAGTGTGAAAATATGCATATTACATGTTTCAAGCACAGAGAGAAAGGGTGAAAGGGGAAATGTAAATGCATGACTTTTAACACTGTCAAGATGGTGTGAATTTTCTGTAAACAGAGCCATAAATGCATCAAGTGCTGGCAGATTTCATATAGTCATGGTACAACTTGTTGCCAGTTTAATGTTTATTGATCTTTTTTTTTAAACAGAACCTTAAACAGAGTTAAAAATGATAATAGAGTCCACTAAGGTTGATACGCTACACATGTAGCGTGTCAACCCCAAAATATTGAATGAATATTGAATTCAATATTCATTCAATATTTTAGGGGAAAATAACAAAGCTGTGGTTGTATCGAGTACAAATTCCAGGGCTTTTAGGTATGAGTATCTGGCCTTGTTGTAGCGTGAAAACAATGTAGCCAAACATTTGAATTTGAATTGTACAGTATATTTGAAGAATGAGAGCAATTCATTTACTTCTGAAGAAATGTCTAAACTTTAAGGGAAAAAAAATTATATGCTGGTAAATCCATTATTACAAGTATGGACACAGGGTTGTTTTTCCCGAACTCGTGAAAAGTTTCCTTTTATAACTCTGTCGCAAATTGAACAACCCAACAACATATTTATCCGAAAATATCATAACAGAAATAATGAACAGATACTTGTGATACTTTGGCTTCACTTTCAGAAAAATGTACTTAATTTCACATGGCATCGCTACTTATACATGATGATCATGACACTTCTTGCAGCCTTAGATTTTGCTCTATATGCACAAAGGTAGTTAAGCACTCACTTGTCGCCCGACGTGTACCAGATGAGCGTGGTCATCAGGCTCCCCAAACAGAGGAGGGTGATCATGAAAGAGAAGAGACACTTCGGGAGCTGCCCCCTCATACCTCTCCCCTCCAGGTAGTCTTATCCTTTAGTTGGCCCACCTTTTCTCTCTCTCTCCCTCCTTGTCCTGCTTTTACTTTGCACAACACTCCCTTTTTTATTTTATTTATTTATTTAATCTGTCCTGTCCTGCTGCCTGTGCTCTCAGATTTCTCCACTCAGATTGCTCTGCCTCACCTCACACGTACACGCCGCTCAGCGAAGACAGATAAAATTTTTTTCTTCACACTGTCTGCTGTCCCGCGCACTCATCACTCCCGCCGCCCGCTCTCCCTGTCTGGCTTGACTTTGTATTTGTAGACACTCAGTCGTTTGCCTGTAATTTCTGGCTCCCGTTAAGGCAAGTCTGCGCACTTCTACTTTTTATTTCCTCTCTGCACACTTGGGGTTGCCGTCACCAAGCTGAAACCGACAGGCTGCTCCACATCCTGCTTTAGTCCTCCCCGCTTCTCTTTTGCCCATCCGTCTTCGTAGAGCGGTCTCGCACCTTTTTCTTTTGTTTGTTTGTTTTTATTTGCTCACACGAGCAAAACTCTGTCCGCCATGTTTTCGGTAATGCCACAACTACACCTCTTTCTGTTCTCGTCCCGTCTCTCGGGTTCTCTCGGGTTCTCTGTACTTTCCCCTCCCTCCGCCTACATTGCCTAAACCCCTCTCCCCTCTGCGCTAAAAGGACACAGTAACGTGAGTGCGCGGTACTGAATTAGCCCACCGTATTTCTCTTGACGTGGTCGGTTTGCGTGTGTGAGAGGAAACACATTCGAGACCTATGAGAAAGCAGAGCAGGCGAGGGGGCTAGGGCTGTCCAGTGAATCAGAGGGATTCTTAATACCAACCAAACTCTTACTAACACACGAAAACTGTGATTCTAATGTCAAACTTTGCCGGTTGTTGGTCAGTGTTTCTCTAAGTCACTAACAGCTGGAAAAACTTAGACAAGCAGGAAGCCATAATTTATAACTTGCTCTATGTTGCCAATTGTGTGGTAGAAGCAGAATTAAATTCTTGGGTTAATTCTTAAGGACGATTATGGGAAAGTAGTTACATTTATGAGATTTGTATAAACCACGAGAAGCAGATGGTCACACCCACCTCCCCTTCATTTTTCCCACACTGATTCCATTGTCAGTGGTAAATTCCATGTTGTGCTGTGGGAGACAATTGTGTCACAGCGACTTCACCTCCCCAAATACGTAAAAGTCCAAACAAACAGGTTTCGGAGAGTTTTCTTTTTAGCAAAAAAAAAAAAAATCAAGATTCGCAGGAAAATGTGACCTTTATAATCAGTCTAAGACAGAGAGTTGTTTGGGAATGTTTTGATCCCTGTCTGTCCCTGGGTTTTAAATTCTTTGGAGTTTTGCATTCTTGTTTAGTATTAGGCATTTTCTGTTTGGTTTCAACAGTGGCTTATTACAGCACCGTTTAGCTATTCAAGCACATTAAAGACAAAGAAGTAACTTTTCATATTGGCATTCATAATCTTGTAACACAGGTGATTTCCTCATCATTGTGTAGCCCTGTGCCTGTAGGAAGCCCTCTTTCTTACTCAGTGATGCTGGAATCATAATAAATGATGGAGGAATGCGTGGCCATACCACCCTCAGAAGCTAAGCAGCATCAGGCCTGTTTAGTACTTGGATGGGCGACTGTCTGGGAATACCAGGTGCTGTAAGCTATTTAATTAGTTGTTATTATTAATCTCTGGCTCTCTTCCACAGCATGTCTTTTGTCCTGTCTCTCTCCCCTCAGCCCCAACTGGTCACAGCAGATGGCTGCCCTTCCCTGAGCCTGGTTCTGCTGGAGGTTTTTTCCTCTTAAAAGGGAGTTTTTCCTTCCCATTGTCAGCAAGTGCTTGCTCATAGTTGGTCATTTTGATTGTTGGGTTTTCTCTGTAATTATTGTAGGGTCTTTACCTTACAATATAAAGTGCCTTGAGGCGACTGTTTGTTGTGATTTTGTGCTATATAAATAAAACTTAACTGTATTATTTACTTTTTTATTATACATCTGTCATGAATAGAAGGAGGAAATCCTCAAAAAGTTGGCAAAATTCTGCATGTTCATCAAGGCTGTGCAATTTATTCAGATAATGTCTGCTCCAGGATTGGCTGTGGATGTCTGCATGTTCCTCAGAAAGTGGCAAACACATATAGTGTCATTTTTGTTATACACTCACTGTCCACTTCATTAGTTACACCTTGCTAGTACCAGGTTAGACTCCGTTTTGCATTCAGAACTGACTTAATCTTGGTGGCATAGATTCCAAAAATGTGCTGAAAACATTCTCAGAGATATTGACGTGGCAGCATCACACTGTTGCTGCAGATTTATTGAATCCCACAGGTGCTCTGTTGTGACTGTGGAGACCATTTGAGTACAGAGAACTCAATGACATGTTCAAGAAACCAGTTTGAGATTATTTGAGCTTTGCAGCATGGCATATTATGCCGATGGAACCATCAGGAGATGCGGGCTCAGTTGATCATAAAGGAAACAATACTCAGCAACAATACCCAGGTAGGCTGTGGTGTACAAATGATGCTCAGTCGGTATTAAGGGGCCCAAAGTATGCCAAGAAAATATCCCCCACACCATTACACCACCAGCAGCAGTCTAAACTGTTGATATGAAACAGGATGAATCTATGCTTTCATGCTGTTTAAACAAATTCAGAATGTTACAGCAGAAATCAAGACCGATCAAATATCAGGTATAAATTTTCCAATCTTTTGCTGTCCAATTTTGCTGAGCTTGTGTGAATTGTGGCTACAGTTTCCCATTCTTTGGTCTCAATTATATTCTGCAGCAAGGCCGAGCGATCAATGTGGATGTCAATGTCAACATCAATTTTATTCATGTAGCACATTTCATTACACGTGAACTTAATGTGCTTAACATAAAGACAAAAAAAAAAAAAAAAACCCTATGTAGGTGTACAATGCCAAATGGACCCTAGACAATTTGAAGATGCAGAAAGTATAATCAGGAACTAAGCTGCCAGAAGTGGCACCCGGTGTTATCTCCTGCTGCTGTGGCCCGTCTGCTTCAAAGTCCGATGTGTTGCGCATTCAGAGATGCTCTTCTGCACACCTTGGCTGTAGTCTGGCTATTCTCCTCTGACCTCTGGATTTTTATTTACACTACAGAACTTTATAAAACAAAATATCTCTTCAAGTCATTCAGTTTTATAAGCCTCAGGATTCCTTTGCTTTCCTTACTCCAAAAGTGAGTTTGATTTCTTGTGATTAAATTGTCGTTTTGCAGTCCTGTGCTTTGGTTCATGTTTTCATTGTTATTGAGGTTGAACCTTAGTTTTATTGCAGTATTTCAGTCCTGTTTCCTATCGAGCTTTTATGGTATTTGTTTTAGTGTTAATTCAGAATAGCTGTTTTGAATTCTGCTTTAGTTCCTACTTAATTTATGTGTTTACTTACTTCAGTCTGTCTCGTCTTCCTGTGCTAACGCTTAGGAAGAGGCGGGGCCAGGTTAGAGCAGGCCAGCGACCAACTGGAAGGTTGATGGATCAATTCCTGACTCCTTCAGCATGTCAAAGTGTCCTTGGGCAAGATAATGAACCCTGTGTAATCCCTTTCACCTGTGTCTTGTTCCTTATGTTTCCCTGTATAAATAGGTATGTCTCTCTTTTTGTCCATGCTCCCCGTCCCTCCTCCATTGTGCTGTTTATTTGCTTCTCCTATTTCTGTGCGATCTCCACACATCATTCTGGTTTTGTGGACTTTGTTTAGTTTGGGGATTTTATTAACAGCCAATAGATGGTTTGCTTTTGTTTCACATTACTGTATTTGGTTCCTCCTCCACACACTCCAACCCATGACAGGGAAGTATAAGCAACACTTAAGCTGATTTTTACCTCAAACACATGATAATGTCTTCACTGATGAGCAAATCATGTGACTCCAGTCTCCAGTGAGCGGCTGTAAGATGTGTGTGGTGTTTGTTATAGTATGCAAAACTCGGCACACTTCCTGACATCAAGTGTTTTGCAAATAGCTGAAGTCTTGGGGAGATGATGCAAGCTTACATGACCTGTCATAGGTCATAAGACATTAGCAGGAATGTGGACAGAAATGTAGGAATTTTTTTTTTTCCCATTTGCATGGAAATTTCACAGTAACAACAAGGCCATGACTAGAAAAAGGGGAACCACTGCCACTAGTGTATCATAGGAGAGTCAGACAAACACATTGCTTCACTGGGTGTTTATTCAAAAACCCAGATGCCTGCTTTCCCATCATTACAGGCCACCTTGCTGCCTCTCACAACAGTCATTAGCTTATTACAGACAATACCATTTCCATCCAAAGACTTCATTAGCTATTTAACCCCTCAGTGTTTCTTACTCAGCAAAGAGCCAAGTTGGAATCATAATAAATGATGGAGAAATGTGTTTTTAGATTTTTATTATACATCTGTCACGAATAGGAGGAGTCAGCAAAAAGTTGACAAAATCCTGCATAGTCAATGCTTCTGTCTCGTGCACCCAGTCCGGGACGGAGCTTAGCTGGTAGTCCAGGGGCCAGCGAGCCTCGGTTTGGCCGCACTTCAGGGGGTGGGTTGATGTGGAAAGTATGTATTTGAGGATGTTCTTTTTAATTTTTTTGTTTTTGTTTGTGTGCACACACACACACACACACACACAAGTGGCCTTGGGGCCTCCGTCCTTAGCTTGTGTCTCTGGTTGGGTCAGCGGCCTGTTGCCTCTGGTTCTCTGGGACTCCTGCCCTTTGACTGTGGGGCCTCCCTCTTCCTTCTGCACGGGTGGGCACGTTGTGGTCTTGAGGGGCTGCAGACAGACCGAGTCTCCTGCAACAGCAGGAGCCTTCCAAATCAGAAAAAAAAGTCTGCAACACTTGAAATTTCCTTTTTTTCATGAGCAAATGAGGAATCACATGTAAATCAAGGTCTTGAAATAGGTGATCATAGCATGCCAGTTTTTTTCAGTTTGTAACCATAGTATCAATAATATAAACATTTAGTTATAACGTTACTGTGCTGGTGTTTAAGAAATATTTATACCAAAATGATTTCAGCTTTTCTTTTTTTAATGCTTTCTGACTTTGTCTGGAAATTATTTCAGTGATAACAGAAAAATTAGATGCTTCCTCAAAAGATGTTTTCAGACTTTTAAGGGGTCACAATCCATTTAGGGTTGGAGCAACTAAATCTTTAGCAGGCTATATACTTTTTTTTCCTGTTTAATTATTTATTATTTTTAATTGTGCATCTCTCCTTTTTCTCCCTAATGAGTCCCATCTGATGAGGCTTGGCTTTTGGCCATTACGACCTCTGGGACCGTTTGACCACTTTATGGAATGTTTGGTGCATTTTCTCCAGCTGTAAACCCTCAAATTGTCAGCATCCAATGCCTGTGACTATTGAATGCCTCCACAGAGAACTGTGGTGGAGACATTGGTGGGGTCATGTGGTTTGGAACAGCTGATCCCTGATTCCAAGGCTGCTTAGCGGGAGGATTGGGACCCTCATGCCTCCATGATCTACTGCATCCCTCAGAAAACTCACAACCAAAACACAAAACAAATGACATCAGCAGACAAACACCCAGTGGAGAAACCTGTAAGCAACATGATATCCTGAGAACAATGCAAACTTAGTGATGCACATTCATAATTTTACACTTCCCCCAGCATAACAGACTCCATTACAGAGCACTATGAGTTAATCATTAATATCCTAAATGAAGTTGATCACAGATGCTTGAGTGCATGTTAAACCAAAAAGATAAGCATGAGAACACATAATGGCAACCCAGAATACTGAAATTATTTTTCAAACACAGACTCTCAGAAACATCAGTGAAACGAGGTGCACCTGCAGACACTATCTCTTCATCTGTGGTTAGAAGCGGCTCAGCGGATTATCTCTAGCAGATGATCCACTTGAGCAGCATTTAAATCAAAACTTTAGGGTTTCCCCTGTCAGCTGCAACAAAACTTTAAAATTAACAAACGTTATTTAACCAGTTCTGTAGTGAAAGGGGGGTGGGGGTATTTTTTAATTTTCTTTGTTCTTTTTAAATTAAGTTTGTAGTGCAGTAAAACTAACACATTTTAGGGTCTTTATGTGGTGCTTTCTGTATGTTGACAATACACACACTTGTAACTATCATTGTTTCTAAGTTAAAAGGCTGTTTGTCAATTTTCAGCCAATAAATCATTAAGTTGGCTTCAAGGACCTTGGTGAAAAACCTCATGGCGGAAGTAATAAAACACAAGTGAAATGAACCAGACCAAGATGCGTTTGGCAAAATCTTGAAGCGGTAATCTGTGTTCTGTGATGCTGCCACCTTGTGACGAAGTTTGTAACATCAGGTGACCCTCAGTACATTTGCAATGCGCCTTGCAACCACAAATAAACAATTCAAAAGAAACACGTTTACTGGCATCCTAAAATCCCAAGAGAAAACTTATTTAATGCAGATGGAAAACTCCATTACATTAAGACTCCTGAAGAAATTAGACACAGAAAGATTGTTCAGCTCATTTCACCAGATAAATATTGATCTTCTCAGATGTCAGAAGTGGTTGAAATTCACACTATAATCAGCGTGCAGCATCTGTTGACAGTAATCGCTCTTCTGTGGACTCCCTTCCACATTTTGCAGTCTAGTCATTCATATATAAATTTGAATGCATGGTATTGCGCAACTGCTATTTAAATTATAATCAAACTAAAATGCTATAAATATAGTATAAACTGGATGCAAAGTCACTGGTAGAAATAAAAAGAGCAATTTGTTAATTTGTTATATTTTACATAAATATTACTACCATACAAACCCTATTTCAATTTCATAAATCATCTCACAATTAACTGCCAATTCATTGATCCATTCCCAAACACTTAATCCAACACCAGGTCACTGGGGAGCAGTCCAAGGAGAGCTGCCTGAACCCTGTTGGTCCACACAGGATCAGTGGAAAAACGATAAACAGGAGCGCTCATCCAGAGATTTTCAGCATGGGCTCAAAATGTCAACTTTGTAGAGCAGAAGGGAATGCACACCACACCCGTGAAATACTTTAAATGCTCTTGAAGACATTATTTGAGGAAACTGCACAATATTTTTTTTAAAGAGTTGCAGATTTTATGCTTTTTTTATACTTTGATGGGATTGTCTTTTACAGTCTGTAGTTTGCTTTCTAGACTTATCTGATGCATATATATTTGACCATAACACTAAGTATACTGTATCAATGTATCAGTTTTACAGCCTCTTTATTACTGTACCTGCCCAGAGATAGTGGAGGGATATTCAGTGGCAAATAATAAAACTAATTGATGTCACCATATGTTAGGCCTGCATTAATGGCAGGATGAGGCAAGCGAGTACAGGAAGCCATTGGTGTGTTTATATACACTTTTATTGTCAGCACTTGACAGCTGGCAGTCAGGCAGGACATAAAGAGCCAGATTACTTCTTAGTCTCCTCCTCCTTGGACAAATTCTTGATGATCTCCTCCTTCTTGGCCTGCAGACGCTCCTCTCGGCGCTTGCGGGCCTCCCTTGTCTTGGAACGACGAGCCTCGGCCTGATCGCTGTGGGAGAGACGAGAGACACACAGATGTTCATTCACACACAATCATAGCCTCTTCGCTGACTTTTAGGAAAGATGTTTAACATTGATTAAAACATAAGCAATAAAAACGTAGCATAAAAATTGTATGTTTTTAGTTAACGAAATCCTGAGAACTGAAGTACTTAAGAGAGAAACCATCATTTGTGTCAAATGACAAACTGATGTTTTTGTTTTGCCCTCACAACTGCTTAATGATACAATGATGCCGAGTTAATGAACACGACTGGTTTGGGGAAATGCGGCTCATTAGTGTTATAAACGGTAAGTGTTTTTGGCCCCAACAAACAAAACCCCTTCAAAGCTGCCATGTGGTCACAGAGCTCATCTAGTATGAACCCTCTGCACTTCTACTGGAGAGGCAGCAGAGGACTAACAGACTGATGCAGTTTTGCTGCCACGACGACAGATACAGGAAATCTTTCAAACTTCCACAGAAACTACTGCTGCTTTTATTATATTTTATTTTGTATTACTGTATTTTATTGAGCCATTTTACTTCAGGTTTTGAAGTGCAATTTATTTAGATTTTTTACTAAGATAACATTTTCTATTACAGTTTCTTTTTTATTTTACTAAACTATTTTGTCTTTCTATTTTTATTGAGCTTTTTCACTTTAATAAACTATTTTATTTTGTTAATGCTTGTGTTTACTTTTTTGGTGTCTAACAGCAATTTCACAATTTTGGGAAAAATTAAGTATATCTTAGTTGGATTTTGTTTTGTTGTGCAGATCACAGACTGAATTCTGACTCTGTGGTCGGGACATGTTATAACCTGGACTTTCAAGACAATCCGAACACCACAAACAGGCCTTATCGTCCCAAATCAAAGTGCAACAGTACTTACGCCAGGAGCTTCTTGCGGGCCTTGTCTGCCTTCAGCTTGTGAATGTGCTCCATTAGGATGCGCTTATTCTTGAACACATTACCCTTAGCCCTGAGGTAGAGGCTGTGGTACCTGAAACAGACAATGTGAAAAATAAATTCAAGGGATCACCTAAACAAAAACAAAAAAAACCCACACATACAAAGTGAGAGCAAAGAATTTAAAGGCAAATCTTTAACCCTTGAAGGATTCTAGAAATATAACATGCCTTTCAGTAAGTAATAAAATATGCCCAGTCTCTTCACTAAACCACTTCAGAACCTACATGTGCCTGTCAATCTTCTTGGACTCCCTGTAACGACGCAGCAGACGACGCAGGATCCTCATGCGGCGCATCCAGGTCAGCTTCTCAGGCATACGGGCGTTGGCTGTACCCTTTCTCTTACCTGCACACAGGGCATTAAAAAGACACATCAACTAACAATCATAAAAAAAGCAAACATGGGCTAATCTTAAATTAGCTCTGATATTCGCCGTCTTCTTCAAAGCTTAATCACTTTCTTCTTTGCAAGTTTCAACGTACCGTATCCCATGTGTCTTCCCTTGCGACGTGCCAGTGTGTTCTTGCGGCAGCGGGCCCTGGAGTGGACCGTAACAGGTTTGCGGATGATAAGACCATCCTTTACCAGTTTACGGATCTGCTGGCCTGAAAATAGAAGGAAACAAAGTGAGATGATGGGATGCCATCAATGCCACCTGTGTGTGTGTGTGTGTCCCCAGCTTAACAGGAAAAAAACAAAATGGTGTTGAGTATGATTATAAAAAGGTGATCTATAGTTCATTCAGCAAGTACAGCACAGAGTCAGCTGACATTAAAAATTCCAAGAAAATAAAGCATGTAAACCACTGAATGATGAGAGCGCTCATATTGCAGTGAAATAATAGACTTTGTACATCACTTCATATGTAACTGGCTCATACTGTTGATTACAGATTCAAGTTGGTCCAGTAAGGGGGGATGTTACATCACAATTATTTTAGCCAATATTGTAATGAATTATTTAAAATAATTGATCTAACGAAAACATATTTAAATATTGAACTTTTAAACATGCCCTTTCGCAAGGGATTCTCTTTAGAAGAAGAACAAAAAGAAACACACAAACACCCGATAGGGGTGTTTCACAGCCTTCACTAGGGGATGCTTTTGACTGCACAGCCCATCTCATGCCTCCACCACCTTGTGCACCACCTGTTTGTACACACCAGGGAAAATGTAGCAGCCACTGGGTGAGCAACAGAGAGCCAACTGTCAATCACGAAAGCGGACCAGGTGAGAAACCGGTTAATCTGCAACCATTGCAAGTTCCGTCTGCAGATTCACCTACCAAGAACTTTTTCTAGATTAGTGAAAATGAACGCAAAAGAGCCTATGTTTTATCCCAGTTGACTTTATTACTGTTATAAGCCAAAATGGCAACTGAGATTATAACCCAATGGTTCTCCTAGCAGCACTATTACTGATATCTCCATATCAGAGCGCACGTTGGCCAATATCAAAAGAGACAAACGCAGAAAGAGAGACTTGGGGTATACGGCGCTCTCAGAACTGTCTGGAATACATATAACAGCGGCATCACAGCTGAGGAGACTGCAGCAGAAAGTGAATATTTTCTTTTTCAATATAATTAATTTATTTCCAAGTATTTGTGATTCCATAGTGTAGTGGGTTACACATTTTCCTCACAGAAAAAATAAAGTAAAACTCCCTGACTCAATTCTGGGAGGAGGAACAAATCCCTTTGGGGTTGTATCAAGTCAACCATGCAGAGCTACGCCGCATGAATAACGGAGCAGCTTCATAAAAATATCGCCTGGTAATCAGTATCAGAGGTTTTGCTATTCAGCCCAAAAATTCAGTCTAGGTTGGGCTCTACTTCATTCATCTTAGTCCCAAATCTGGAATTTAGCACAAGCTCAACTCATTATCTGTAACACATGTTAACTCGTGTAGCGAGGATCATCTTTAAACAGTCTTTGAATAAAAACAGGTGAAAAGTTTTTAAGACTTGAAGCCAATTTCCAATTCTTCTTATTATGAACATGGTAAAAAAAAAAATCAGTCTCTGCTAGACTAATAAAGAGAAGGGAGAGAAGCCTGTTGCTTCAGTTTTCAGTGTCACTACGTATTAATGTTGGGGTACACCTTTAAGTTTGCGACTGTCCTAATGTGCACTGAGTCTTCAGGCCACTGATCCCATTTAGCTGATCTGATCCTCTGCAGTTCTGGACACACATAATTTTGGTTGAAGCAGTTAACTTTTACAGTGAGACCCTGACAAAGCTGAAAAGCTAAACGACAAACTACTGGACCACTCATCGATTTGCTTACGGGAGTTGGCATTGGCGATCTCGTTGGTCTCGTTGGGGTCCAGCCAGACCTTCTTCTTGCCGCAGCGCAGGACGCTGGAGGCGAGCCTCTTCTGGAGCCTGAGCATGCTGCGGGACGCACAAACAACAACCGATCAGAATTACAGCTGCGATTAGACCTTCAACATCTGTACATCGCTACATTTGTATAATTGTAACAGGTGTTGTGTGTTTATAAGGATGTAAAAGTGTTGTAACGCAGCACAGACATCTAAGACACTCAGTTAAATGTTAGCTGTGCGGCTAACTGCCAGCCGGGCTGACAACATGGCCTCTCCGTCTGCTACATCGTGTTACACAAAGCCACGTAAAAATAAAACATGCTGGCTTTGGACGGATCTATAAACTTCATGTATTGATAATCAAGGACTTCATGTGCTTTAATAAAATTATTTTAGATTAAAACTTGTTCATGTTAACGGTTAAATTTTGACTTTTTCTATGGCATCAACTCAGCGCCTACCTCATGGCTGCTGCTTCAGTAGGAAAAGGAAGGCTTGAAAGACGGGCTGGAAGCTACCATTTCAGAGGAGAGCCCATCTCTGATTTGTGAAACAGATCCGTAGTAAGTCGCACGAGATAGGACATTATTATCGCTGTAATTTTTACATAATGGTACTATGTGTCCATATTCGATACGAAGGTGATCCAGACAAAGGAAGTCTTTATCGTATTTTAAAACTTTGCATCGTTGGCTCCCCCGTTGCTACATAATGGCACTGACCAACGTTGCTGCACTGCATTATGGGTGGAGAAGTACTTCGGTGTTTTCTGCTGTTGCACCACGTGAGGTCGATGTTGAGACAAGAAAAACTCAAACCGTGAACATTAATATGTATACAATTTTTTAAATTTATTTTTTTATAACTAGCATTATTTAGAATACCAGTCAAAAGTTTGGACACAGTATACAAACTTTTGACTGGTAGTGTAAAGTTTTATTTATAGTCTAAAAGGTTAAATTTCGTTTAGAAATATCCAGCACAGCCTCCCTTTTATTATCCTGCAAGTGGGGTTGCATTAGTGTCAATAAAAGGTCCTCATAAATGAAATTATGAAAATGGCATAACACAAATTTAAAAAAACATTAACTGTAGAGGGTTTTTATTCTAATATATTTTATATTAATTTGTATCTTTTTTATATTTAATTATTCTGTTAGTCCTAAAAAATGTTGCATGCATCAGTAATTTCTAGCATCAGATTGATGCTTTAAAAAGCTACACTGCAGTGGGTGAATGAAAGAAAGAAGATGCAGACAGAAGAAAAGTTTCCCATAATATTGCACAAAACATACTTATCTTCACACTGTCTGAACTGTGAGTGATGCAGTGTGAAATTCATCACATAAAGGTGTAAGAGCTGCTGAGTAAATAATTAAGCTGCTGAAAAAAATAGCCAAAGTGTGATGGCGACACAGGAGAGTCAAAAATAACAACAAATCTTTTTAAGCTGCTGAAAACCACACGTGCTATGTCCATAATACAGTCACCAGCCACTTTGCTGGGGACACCTTGCTAGTCAACTTTTTGTCAGGTTCAAGAACTCAGTTTGTGATGATTTGAACTTTGTGACATGTTATCCTAGTGGAAGCAGCCTTCAGAAAATGGGTACTCTCTGGTCATAAAGGGATGGACATGGTGAGAAACAACAGATAGGCTGTGGCATTTAAATGGTGCTCAGGTGGTAGTGAGGGGTCCAAGCATGCCAAGAAAATATCCCCCATATCACACCACCAGCAGCAGCATAAATTGCTAATACAAGGGAGAATGGATCCATTCTGAACCTACCAATTTTTGTGGCATCAAAAATTGAGACTTACCGTTTTCTGTTGTCTAATTTTGGTGATCCTGTGTGAATTGTAGCCCCAGTTTCCTGTTCTTAACTGACAGGAATGGCACTTGGTGTGGTCTTCTGCTGCTGTGGCCCATCTGCTTCAAGGCTGAACGTGTTGTGCATTCACAGATGATCTTCTACATACCTCGATTGTAATGATTGTTTATTTGAGTTACTGCTGCCTTCTTGTCAGCTGGAAGCAATCTGGCCATTCCCCTCTGACATCAACTGCCACTCAGCGGATATTTTCTCTTTTTTCAGACAATTCTCTGTAAACACTACAGATGGCTGTGTGGGGAAAATTACAGTAGATCAGTAGTTTCTGAAATACTCGGATTAGCTCATCTGGCACCAACAACCATACCATGTTCAAAGTCACATGTCACATTTACTCCTCATTTTGATGCTCAGGTTGAACTTCAACAGGCTGTCTTCACCATGCCCACATGCCTAAATAGACTGATTTACTGCCATGTGATTGGCTGATTAGATATTTGTGTTAACAAGCAGTTGAACAGTTGTGCCTAACAAAGTGGCCAGCGAGTGTATGTGAACACTACAACAGAAAAAATGCCATTTGAAGTGTTTGAGTGGCTTCTTTAAAAATAAAGTTGGTTAGTGAGTGGGATGATTCTGTCAAACAGACTTATAAAAATAGCCATCTGGTGCATTACCATTTGACCGGTCACTTAGTAAGAATACTATTATTGCATCCTTTGCTTTTCATCCGCAGCAGGAGCAGCAGCCCATCACTATGGCAACGCTGCAAGCTCGTTGTGTGGGTGAACGAGGACCACTTGTGTGACTTCTTCACCTCAGGTAATGCGAGTGAAAATCACCATCTGAGGGGGAAGTACAACCCAAAGCACTAGATCATCAACTCTCCTCCTCACTGCAGAGGAATGTGTCATCCAGCAGGAGAAAAACAATTTATAAACTCGATGAACTCTGTGTTGGGCCACTGTCTGCCCAGGAAGAGAGGCAATATTGTGTGTCTGGACTTGCGTGGAGTTTGAAGGTCTCAGTGCAACTTTTGGGCATGCATCTTGCGTTTCAGCCATCCCCCTCTGGTGCAGATAACCCTACAGATTGGATTAAGTTTTGCTGTGCAGCGGAAAGAATAAAAGTCTTCCCTAAACAGATACTGAACAACAACAACAAAAAAAACTGCTCATTTGCAATGCAATTACTCATCTAATTATCAGGACCTAATGCCTTAAACAAAATATAATAATGCCAACTTGGATCAATCTAATAATTCTGTAATATACATAGATCATCTCTAATTGTTGCTGAATCCAGAGCTTAGAGTAAATAATTGCCCCTATAGAGCTTGTTCAGTCACTCCTAACTGGGATACACTTTCAACTTTAAGTTGTAAAAATCAGTCCTTTTCCTCCAGGGATCCAACTCTTCCCTCAAGAGTTGGATTCCTGCCATTAAACGAGAGGTGTAATTAATTGGCTGTTGTTATACTATAACATTTAATGGGTCAAAGGGTATTGATTTTTCTTCTGTCGGATCAACATCATTGAAAGTGTCTGCTCACTGCTGCTACACTGAGCCAGTAGGGAAGCTACTGTAGCCTCACACAGGTGCCAGGATGCTACACTGGGTCATATTTAAAAGATTTTTTTTTTAATGCTGAATTCATCAGGATGTCGATGATAATGAGTCTGAACTGCTATCTTAGACATTTTACTCATATTGTTCATGAAATTATCACCCACGAAGAAGGAGACAAAAGCACAGCAGTGAGAAATCAAAGAGCCAAGAAACAAAGCCACATAGTGAATTAAAATGTCATGAAAACATATTTATTATTGTACTGACCCTCGTGGAAAAGTAAACTGAAGCTAGCGCTGGCTCACTCTACTCAGGTATCTTGAGCAGCAGCAGAGAGATAAAAACACTAGAGGCCAACCTGAAAGTCCTGATCTCCTGCTGCACATTATGTTCTTCTTGGAGGAGGATGTCAGCCGGCTGCTACAGGAGAGTCAAAGGGACTGTTCAGAGATATGACTACCATAATTGCAAAGGTAAAATATGAACCTTTTTTTGCTGCTTCCTCCTATGCAAAACTGAGCTCAGCGGAAGTATGAGCTGCAGCCACAGAGGATGATCTTGTGGGTGTTCAGTCCCACGGCATCAACACTGATCGGGACGTCACACTGATTCCCCCCCCCCAGAAGGGCTTCATCAAAGACTGCTGCAGGTGTGGGGTTCATTTTCCTTTGTGACTGGTTTATATGAGAGGAGGAGGTAGATGAATCATCCCTTTGTTTATTCAAATTTACTTGGATATCATCGATGCTGCGTGAACTCGGTGTTTATTATGTTTCTGTGACTGTCGTCATCTAATACTCATCGACACCCAACCCTAACGACAATTTTGGAACCAACCCCTCATTTAGATTTCAGTCATGCTCGTGTGGTGGGAATAATTCACTATAAAAATGAACAGTATAAACATCGGAAAACGTTGCACCACACTTAATCGTATCCAGGGATCAAATGTCAAATGGACCCCCTGAGAATTTTCACTTGACTTACAGTTTTGGGTACTCTTTGACTTTACTGATTTCCATAAACTGTCACAGGAAGTTGATAATTTGCATAAGTAGGCATGTGTTAAATCTGGATGATGAACTTCCGAGAACGATGAAAAAGGAGAGAAACTGGAGCAGTAAGAGTTTCTGGTGGATTCTGACTTCAGTCAGAAAGAGCTCACCAGAAAACAAGCACAGACATACTCTTATTGGGGATGGGTGAAAAAATGGTTCACACAAGGTTCACAACTGTTTTCTTTTCTTATTCTGAGCCGACTCATAGAAGCCAAAAAAGAGTGTTAGTGTGGTAGCACAGAGTGAACTGGAACAGCAGTCAAAACATGCAGTGTACAGCAGAAGTGGAGCGCTAACTTCTGGGCAGTATCACTCAAATATCAGATGTTTCAAGATGTAATCACATCTCTATAATTGCAATGTTTCTAAGCTGATTTCTTTGCATAAACAATCCAAACAAATACTTTATTTACTTTTGTATGCTAAAGATTCATAATAAAGGCATATTGATTTCAGATATTTGATTTCCAGTTAACTCAGACTGTGAAAAGAGAACATTTTGGACATTCGTCCATCTGCATGTCTCCATCATGCTCCATATGAAAAAGTATTGTCAGAGGAAGTGAAAACTCATATTGTAGGATTTAATAAAGATGGAAAAGGATGCAGGAAGATCAGTAACTAACAAATGGTCCAATCAGGAGGTATAGAATCAAATTCAAGATGTTTAATATCACCACGCAAACATAATGAAATTACAGGTATGCTAACCTCACATGGTGTGGAGTATTTCAATTATATATATGTAAATGTATCTGTATTTACACTATATTGGACCACACTGCTTAATCTTTGAATTCAAGGGTTTTCAGGGTTTTAGCCATGCGGTCTCCCTTTACAAATATTTGTGAAAGGAAGTGTTGTTCTAAAGAGCTTGCTGAATTTGAGCACGGTACTGTGATAGGATGCCACCATTACAACAAGTCAGTTTTGGAAACTTCTTCCCTATAACACATTTACCACTTACACAATCACTTGTAAGTACTGACTCAATAACTGCTGAGTTCCAAACCTCTTCTGGCATTAACATCAGCATGAAAACTGTGCGCTGGGACCTTGATGGCATGGGTTTCCGTAACTGTGGCTCAGTACTTATTGTTGATATAGTGCATCTGTCAGATGTAAATATCACATCAGGACAATGCATGAATTACTGATTGACTCAGCAGTGGTACAGCCTTTGGGAAGAAGATGAGTTTGAATCTGTTTGTGCATGCAATCATAGCCCTTTTAAGTTGGCTCTCCTTAACCTCTTAAAAAATAAATAAAACTGTTGTGCCTTGCCCACGACTGCTAAGGTGTTGTAATCCCAGGAAAGGTTCTTTGTCATGTGAACCGCAGGAAGCCGAAGCTGGGGGCTCTCTCTGTAGCCTCTCTATTGATGTATAGGGGTGTGTGTGGTTTTCTTTGTAGTCTGGAAGTCTACAATTATCTGTTTGGACTTTGTAATGTTTAAGACCAAGTAACTGTTTTCACACCATGATGTCAGGTTATGATCATGCCAAGATAAATTTATTCAGTTGCATGTGTGGTGAACCTGTCCAGGATTACCACAGTGAATGCATAATAATACTCTTTAGCATGGAAGTGGGAGTTCTATGATATGGGGCTGCATCAATGCTAAATATTTGACATTTATATTCACAATATAAATGTATTTATAAATATATTTACATGGGAATATATCAAAATACTGGCTGACAAGATGCCTCCCAGTCTCCAGAAGCCTTGTAAAATAGACATATTCCAGCATCTGAAGCACACTGCCAAAAAAAGAGTTTCTAAAGAAGAAGCAAGAACTGTGACCTGCTGTCTAAGTTGAGTTCAGCTGAACACCTTTGCAGTAATTTAAAGAGAAAGACAAAGCTACTGAAGCCTCTAACAAAGAGCAGCTGAAAAGAACAGTTTGAACAGTAGAACAAAATTTCTCCACAGATCTGCACTGTCCTCCATGTTGAGGACAAGTGAACCTGTCATCAAAAATAGAGTAATGAAAAAAAAGATTAAAGTAATTAAAGTTGTACTGTTGCACTGAGTTTCTACTGTTGAGCCTGTACTTTAATGTAGTTAAATCAAATCAAATCAAATCATGAGACTGCAAAAGTTTCCCCTCAACCCATGTGTCATGCATCTGTTGCTGGTTTCCATCTAACTTCTGTCCAGTGGATACATTTCATATCTGGGCCCCGTGGCTAAAAGATGCAATCAAAAAGTCAAATCTGAGCAAATGACAGGTGTTTAAAAAACTTTGGTTTTACTTTCTGTCTGAAACAGTGCACCCTAATAAATCAGGTGCACACTACCCATTCAGCATCAAAAGACAAACTGGCAATTAGCAAGCTGAGGAGCAGGTTAAAACATGGATATCTGTAAGTCGGTGGACAGAAAAAATAAAAGGTATTGTTTCTTAGATGTGTACATGTGATTGTTTGCCTATGCACAGTGAACAAATAATGCCTTCACAGCTGCCCACAAGCGATGATTTGCATTTAGCTTTCGACACATTTATGTCTTGTTTTGTTGGTGAGACTACTCCAAGTGACAAAGACAATGTTTCATTTTATGTTTTTTAATGCTGTAACTAATCTTAACTTTTTACTATGCATGTTAAAAAGAAGCGGCTCACTTTATTTGCTGTCTTTATTCACCAAGGTAATCTGGGCACCCTGACAGCAAATCAGGCAGAAATTAATTCTGGAAAAAATTATTCGTTTCTCCCAAAACAGCAAGCCCTAATCTTAGCTGCTCCTGGGTCAACGTTACAACCCAGGGTCCCTGGATCTGAGAGAGCTTTGTCTTTTTTTACTCCAGGTCACATCAGCATCATTCTCCTCTCTTCAAATCATAGAGATGTCAGATACTGAGCCTCCCTGCTGCTACAACAAACTGACTGTCAAACTGAACTATTCTCACCTCCATTATAGCCCCGCAGGACCTTTAGTTCCTGGATCCCCGCGCGGGGACCAGTGGCTCAGCTTGACAGCCTCTCCACACCTACAGCATCCATGGCTGCGGCTCTGTTCTCTCCATCAATCGATAAGTGAGGGTGGGGTCTGTTCGGTGGGGCGTGGACCTCGCCTTCCAGCTGGAGTCTGCTGAGTTGAGCGCACACACGAGAAAGAATCGAAATCAAGACAAAGAGAAAGACAGAAACCCGACCGCAGTTAGAGGATGCTGCCTTCAAAATAAAAGCCTGCCTGCTGCAGGTGTGGTTGAAGACCTACTTTGTAGTCATTTATTTCTTCTACTACAGCTTTCACTGACGTTTACAGAACTGCCAATCATTAGTTTTAGCCCGACACTAACCCAGCGAATTCCAGAAGTTACATAACCTGTGTGTGTTGTTTTGACAAAAAACTGCAAATAAGATGTGAAATGAACATCTTGTACTGTTTTTTTTTAAAGCCCAAATAACATACTACACCCAACATGACTTATGACGCCAAGTGTGTTTGGCCTTATTGTTGTGACTGATGGATTTGAGCATCCTGGCCACCCTGAAAGCAGGACCACAGATCTCAAGCAATAAGGCTGCTGTATTTACTGCAGCTATTGCTGGAAGTTTCTTCTTCTCCCTCCACTTTTGAAGTAGTTGAAGTAGTGCAAAAAAAACCTCGCCTCTGTTTCTAACTATCAGATGCCTCTCATCATAATCTTGTGTCAACAAAAGTGAATGAAATGAAAGCCTGGTTTGGACTACTTTTAAGGCCGGGCATCATACAGCTTAAAGTTAGGACTGGATCAGAGTGATCAGAAGTGCTCTGTGCATCTTACCATGATGCCATGAGCATTTCTCCACTTTCTTCTTTTCACTCCTTTACGTGTTTATGTGCCGGTAGTGAATGTCATTATCTTTTGTTTCCTCTCTCCCATAGTTTGTGTTATTCACAATCTACCCCTTTTCTCTCTTCTCAATCCCTTCAAACCCCGACTGGTTGCAAAAGGTGGGTGCCTCTGAGCATGGTTCTGGGGGTCTCTTCCTCTTAATAGGGAGTTCTTCCTCTCCACCCCCAAATGCTTGCTCATAGAAGATAGTCTGATCATTGGGGCTCTCTCCCTAATATTTTAGAGTCTTTACCTTACTCTATATAGCACCCTGAGATGAATGTAGCTGTAAACTTGTGCTATATAATATAAACATTCAGATTAAAAAATAATCCTGCGAGTATTTACGCTTTTCACAGGGTTTTGTTTTGAAAGCAGGATAACCGGATGTATCCGTGCGTCGTGCCGTTAACTTGACTCTTGTGTAAAAGCTGGTGCGACGGTGTGTAACGCTAAAGGCTGGAAGGAGGCAGCTGTTGCCATTATATTACCAGCCAGCTCAGGCGCATCATCCTCCCTGAAGAGAAAGAGAGAGAGAGAGAGAGAGAGAGAGAAAAACATGAGTCTGTCGAAACCATCATAAACACACGAAACTGAAAATAGATTTTTTTAAAAGTTAAATCAAATGGTACAGAAAAGTAGTATGTCCAGGACGCCTTCGACCTCAACCCAGGAGATCCAAATGGACATGTTCGACCATCATCCACACACACAGGTAAGACCAAGAAACGGGAACGGGATAAAGCATAAATATTATGGGAAAATTATGTTTAAAAAAAAAAATACACCTAGGTTATTCTGAATTTATAGTAAATAGGCTGCTGATGAACAATAAAGCTGCTGCACTTCTGAAGATTAACAGGTTGTTCGTCAATTAAGTCGCTCAATTTGCCTTCGGGGGTCTGAAATGCTCGTGCACGCCCGCACTGATGAATTTAGTCAAATGCAGGATTTTAAGAAGAAATGAAATGGATGAAATGTTCTAGTCTTTTTTCTCACTACGGATTCTGATTTACAGCTGCAACCTTGTTCTGTGTTTAGTCGGTAAATCCTGGCTGGTGTTAACAAGTCTGTGCTGTGTAACCATGATGTAACGCTTGTTTTTATGCCGTCTGACCGGTGGGTTCTCATGAAAACCACGCCTTTGTTTAATTGATGTCTAATTATCGAGTAACGTGTTGATCTGACCAGCTTGGGAAAAAAGTTGAATCTGATTATTGCCATAAATCACAGAGAGAGGTAAGTTTTTGGTAGGAGGAGCTGCTTTCTGTNCATTTTGTAACACCCCTTCCTCCTTCACAATAACTTGACTAAATGATTTTTCCTTCATTTATAATTTTATCACTCATCTCCCCACAGTGTCACCCTTTTTTTACAGCCATTAATACACAGTGGCTCTTAGGAAGTGACATGATGTTGGGGGCATGTTTAGTCATAAATGGGTGGAAAAAAAGGGAATATCTAGAACAAACACACCCACGCTGGGTGCAGTCATTGTCTCTCTAGAGAAGGGAATGGAAAAAAAACAGAACACCTCATGATCACAGACAAACCATGCCAAGTCCTGCTCTCTCCTCTTTACTCCCACTTCTCCCCCTCAGCTCTCCATCCACTTTGAATGTGCCACTATGCCCATCCTGCTCTCGCCTTCTCACCTCATGTGAGATGCCTGTTTTTAGAAATCAGATTTTTATCTGCTGAGAGGCTGTGGTGAGAAGCAGATGGACACAATCCTTGTGCCAGGCAGCAGAGATTAGATGTAAAGTTCATGATGACCTGCAGCGGGTTATGCTGTCATATGCATTTGCAATTCTGCTGGAGAGAGACAAGAAAGAAAACCGCACATTTTTAATATCCTGCAGGAGATGGTCGAAGTTTTCTAACCAGCCAGCTCTTTAACACAGAAGAAGAAATGAACCGTAGGCTGAGAAATGAACCAGATTCAGAGACTTAGGGCAGCATAGATTTAAGATTGTGCCTGCTGACCGCTGTCAGATTGCTGATCAGTGTGACTCTCTGAGCAGAACATTGTATCAAGGGATCCGTCTGAAAGAGTGAAATATGTTCATGATACCTTTCAACATCTCTCTGCCTTCCTGCTCACACAAACAGCTCCCTCCTTAATTACATACTTAATTTGGGAGGATGTTTACCAGCAGGAAGCTCCCTATCCCACTTCCTCTGGCATTTCTCTGCCCTTTAGTGACAGGAATCAGCCCCATCATGGCTCCAGTCGTGGAGATCCTGCTAAAAACATGCAAGCTAGCACACGTATCCGCCTGCTCTCACACACGTCATGTTAATCACACATTTAGCAGCTATGATACAATTTACTACCTTAATTGTTGGGATATCTGGTGGCACAGCAGCTTCTCGAGCGTGACAAACATTG
Organism: Australoheros facetus; assembly: GCA_030220045.1. Taxonomy (NCBI): domain Eukaryota; kingdom Metazoa; phylum Chordata; class Actinopteri; order Cichliformes; family Cichlidae; genus Australoheros; species Australoheros facetus. Next base: position 5,052 of record JASGAU010385457.1, on the reverse strand, counting down.
GTACTAAGCTGTCTAACAGGCTGTAACCAAATGCACAGAATCACTTATTTGAAACTGAAAAGTTATAAAAATATTGCTATTGCAAGGCTACTTTCTGGTTCAGACCTAACATCCATTTACGCTGCTTTCAAAAATCTGGGAGTTTTCATTGTGGCTTTTGAAATAATTTGCTGTTTGTTTACATCCTGCTGATTGCCAGATCATGTCACATCATCAGATCTTTGCAATTAAGATGGTGACTCAGTCACCAATTACTGTAAACCTGTTACCATTAAATAGCTGCATCTCAATAACAGCTTTATATGATGTGGTCAAAACCCATCAGCCTGTCTGTACATGTGAGCAGTTGTGATCTATGCATTCAGTAGAGTGTATTGTTTTAAAACAATAGTGAGGTGCCCTTATTAAGACAGACGAGTCCATAACTTACTGGTTCAGATATTGTTGATTTTTGGAAGACAAAACTCAGCAATTTGACTTTGTATAAAAAAGAGGAAGTTGGAAAAAGAAAGAAACCGAGGAAATCATTTTATATTTAAATCACTAACTTTGCTTTATTGTTAGCGTCAGATAAACATGCTGATATGCACTATTTTGTCAAAAGTATTCACTTACTCATCCAAATCATTTAATTCAGCTGTTCCAATCACTTCCATGGCCACAGGTTTATGAAACCAATCAGCGAGGCATGCAGACTGCTTTTACAAACCTTTGTCTCAGGAGCGCAGTGAATTCCAGCGTGGTACCGTGATAGGATGTCACCTGTGCAAAAAGACCAGTTGTGAAATTTCCTCACTACTACATTTTCCGCAACTGTTAGTGGTATGTGCATAGTGCACAGAGGTCTGACCAACTTTCTGCAGAGTGAGCAAATACTTTTGGCAGTATAGTGTATTTGCACGCAGAATAAGGACCATGGATTTTGTCTCCCATCACTTACATTAGAAATTACAAAAGAACATTAGGAGGTGGCCTTTTAATAGCCAATAGGAAAAGGAGGAATTTACCTTTTTTCAATGGACATTGGTTACCACAATGTAATTTTTCCTACTGTTTGAATATCAAAACAAAACTGCCTGTTAACATTTTACGATAATGCACAGATAATCAAGATGATGACACGGGACCACATGCACCACATGAACAAGTATTGTTCAGTCAGGAAACGTGTCAGGAAAAAAGATAATTTTCATCTGCAGTCATTTCTATTTTGCAGCATGGCCCTGTTTCAGGACACTTCCCCACTTCCATGCCTACGGAATGCATAAGGTAGAGAGCACACCTACCCGCCCTTTAAAGCCAGGAGAGCAGCAGTAGCAACACACCAGCACAGAACAGATTAAGTCAGATACAGCATGAAAAGTGTAACCCGGGGTGGAGGTGGATCGCAAAGCAATTTGCAGATGCACAGCAACTATGGGTGGGGTAAAGAAGCCTAAACACTGCTCATTATTACACAGAAATTTCCTTTGTGTTTTTACTATATGGGATTTGCCAGTTAGATGCTCTGGGAGTAACAGCTGAGCAATCAGGTGATGTGAGCAGCACTGAGATGAAAGGAGATGGCGAGCTGAGCACACCCCTACAGTGCACTTAAGGGCAAGTAAAGGGAAAAGGTGTGGCAGAGCAGGAACAAGTCCCAAGCACAGAACAGAGCAGGCATCAATGAAAATATTTATAAAGTCAGATATAGCATAAAAGGGATGTGCTGGTGCGGAGGTGGGTTGCAAAGTGGCCTGCAGAGGCACAGCAACTGTAGGCGGAGTAAATCAGCCGGAATAGCACATCATATATGCCTTTTACTGATCTGGGCTGACAATGGGATCAGTTGATCAGCCCAAAATATAGACATTTTGAGAATATTCTTATAAGTTAAATATCCAAACAGTGGCGCCTGGGTGGCTTAGTGGTAAAGCCGGCGACCACATACACATGCCGCGGTGCGGGCGGCGCGGGTTCCCATCCCGGCCTGTCGCCAATTTGCCCGTGTGTCTTCCCCTGTATCTTTCCCCCATTTCCTGTCTCTTTCCACTGTCTACAAAAGCTGCTGTGGCCAAAAAAACAAAAAAAAAACATCCAAACACAAATCAAACTGTGTTTAACATTTTGTGTGAGAGAATATTTTCACGAGTGCACACAGCACATCTTCCGAGAAGTCATGATTTTTGGGTTCTTTCAGTCAGTGTAGGTGGACAGATCTGCCAACAGTGATGTCAGTCTCTATTTTTAAATCTGAGCAGCACAAAGTACAGTTGCACATCCACATCATTGACAGTGTATCATCACTTCATATTCAATTTCAATATTAAAACCCACTAACTACGTAAGCAGAAAATTGTAACACAGTAATATATGTGGAGCATCCTGTGGTGTACTCATCCTATCCCATCAAAAACACCAAATCAAGCATACAACAGAAGGCTCGGTAGATAATTTTTTTGCGCTGCTGGAGGCTTGGGATTGATTGAAATGGATTCCTGGGCTGCATTTTTTGGAAAGGAGTGTGCAACAGATGTGTTCCCTTTTATTTGTTAACACTGGAAACCTCTCGGCCGCAGCGTGCTTTTTTGTTCGCACCAGTTGGCGCTGGTGTAACAGGTCATGTTTGTTTAAAGGCAAGCGTGACAGCATCATTCATCCAAGGGCCTCAGTTTGCCCTGTTGAACATAATGTGACAGTGATAGCGAAATACTGAGTAGAGGACACTCACTGTTGGCTGGTAGTTAATCTGTTCTCTGGAGCCCTCCTACCAGTCCAAGAGCAGCCATTATATCCTGACATTTGGGAGGTTTTGAGGCAGTTGTTCACTGTTTACATTGCTGAGTGTGTGTCTGTGTGTGTGTGTCTAGAAGATCTGGGGGGCTGATTGGAAACAGTAGCAGATAAAAGGAATTGTTTCTCGTAGGATGAATGAGAAACAATTACAAACAGAGGGTTTACTGGAGTGTCACTATGCAGAGGATATGTGAGGGTTTCATGCTGAATACTGACCTATTGCTTATCAGTATAAGAAGCTCCCAGTAGCCCAGCTGTTTTGACTTTTAATGTACTTTTTTAATTGTCAGCCATGAAGTTCTCTTTATGTCAGGAGCATGGCGGGGAACATTTATGATAAACACATTTTTTGTTTTTATTTTCACAATTCTTTTATTTTCATTTGACCAGATATGTGTTTAATGTTTTCTTAACACAACCATTATTGCAGTAACTTAATAGCCTATAATAAATAATTCTATCACATAAAAATAAAAATTCCTAGCTAGTGGTATCAGTAGAAAAATACTATTGGAATCNTGGATCCACATAAGGGCAAAAAAGGGAAATGTTAGCCTGTGTTACTCACATCATAGAAAAATACATCCTAGTTCCTTCAGGATGTTCGAGGTAACCAAGAGTGCGTCGCCATAAAAGATGTCTTTTCTGGCATTATTTTGCAAACTGTTTGCACATTGGCAATAAAAAAAATACAAGAAAAAAAGGAATACAGAAAATAACAGAAAAAAATGCTAAAAACAGAACCTCTAATGGAGGCATGTTGCAGCTGTGGTAAAGTAAACCTGAAAGAGAGACTTTTTTTTCTGCTGTGTGATAGCTGACATTAACAGAGCGTCATTTTCACTAGAAACTAAAATGAGTGTTTGGAAGCGGCTATTTTCGAGCGAGTTTCCTGTCGGGTTTGGTTTGTAAACTAACCAGAAAGAAACAGAAAAGAATGAAATACACATTTAGTGTGTTTTCCTGAGTTTGCTCAGGAATCACATCGTGTGCAGATCTGCGTAAACAAGATAAAACATACACCAGTGCGGTCCTTTAAAGTAAAAATACCGTGGCTGTTCCTGCATAAACACACTGAAAACTAGGGAACATCCAGATCTGAGCAGGAGACCTTTTGATCTGTAGTCAAATGCTCAACCACTCAGCTGTACCACCAGTGATCCCCTAGCAGCAGGAGCGTGCCTGCCTAAGGTGTGTATTACTGTGCTCTGTATGTGGCAGCATGGCGTTTCTGTGTATCAATCGACCTTGTGTATTTCCTTATCAGCAGTTTGTTTTTCATGCTGAAAGAACAGCATAGCCAGCTTCCTGATTGCCAGCAAATGTAATTAGGTGCTATTGTGTTACCATGACAATGGGTGGGCAGGGTGGGTTCATAATGCAATGTGCGCATCCCAGACAGGACATTTGCCAGGGGTCTACCAATCAGATTACAAGGTCCCAGTTTGCATCAGAACATGAAAAATGACAAGTAATGAAGGCAGTTCATGAACACGCAGCATTTTCTCTGCCCGACTTCCTCTGCGGTCTGGGACATGGGCCGTTTTATCTCTGGCTCAATCTGATTGCCTGATCATATTCAGAAGCTTTTACAAGAGCTGCGCCAAATGTTAATGCCTGTCATGCTCCTCGGAAACGAGGTTTTGCAAGAAATATGTCAAGATAATTATTGTAGATGAACATAATTAAACTTTTTCTGTTTTTCTCTCTCCTTCCAAATCCTCTTTCAGGGAAAGTACGCCAAGAGGAAGAGTCGATTTAAGCGCTCAGATGGAAGCACCTCATCTGACACCACCTCAAACAGCTTTGTCCGACAGGTAACATTTCACTCTTAATCCTTCCCTCAGACTTAATGAGGGCACCAGACTTGGCCTCATCTTATTTAATGAAGAACAAGTTTAACGGAGTCAAGTGAGGACTTGTAGTACCTTTGCATTTCAAGAGTTATTACTGAAGTTTTTTAACAGGAAGCATTTGTTTTTCTTTTTTTAGTCAGACAAAACTATCTGAATATGCGAATNCCCCTCCCCAAAAAAAACAAATTTTTGTAGAAAAAAATTCAGCTTGTTTGCAGTTCATCACTTACAACATGTCTGATCCTTCATTTGGAAACATACGCATGATTGATCCATTTGACACCCACAAATATTTACTTTAAAAAATGTGAGCGCAAACCTAGAAAACATTTTTTTTTCCTGAAACATATGTTGCCCAGTAATCACAAAGGTTTGCACTTACTGCATCACAAATCAGTTTTGGTTTCTAAACATTTAATGC
>JASGAU010385446.1:0-11780 GCA_030220045.1 Australoheros facetus | reverse complement strand
GTTGTCTGCTGTCACCGGGTGGGGTGAGGCGAGCAAGACAGGACGATAGACACACTGTGGAAGAGAGACAGAGATTAATAATAACTAATGATTAAATGCAAATTGCTGTATAAACACATAGAGTGAAAAGAGGTGAGTGAAGAAGAAACACTCAGTGAATCATGGGAAGCACATAACAGGGTTCAGGGTCAGCTGGTCCAGCACTATCTACAGTATAAGCTTGATCATAAAGGAAACTTTTAAGCCCAATCTTAAGAGTAGAAAGGGTGTCTGTCTCCCAAATCCAAACTGGGACCCAGCTCCACAGAACAGGGGCCTGAAAGCTGAAGGCGCTGCCTCCCATTCTAGTTTAAATGGCCTAGGAACCACAAGTAAGTCCAAGAGTGAAGAGCTCTATTGGGGTGATATGACCTTGTACATGAGGAGAAGGATTTTAAATTCAATTCTGGATTCAACAGGGAGCCAATGAAGCCAGTATGGGAGAAATATGCTCTCTCTTTCTAATCCCTGTACAGTAAGTACTCTTGCTGAAGCATTGTGGATCAAGGGAAGGCTTTTCTGGGCACTTCTGGGACAACCTGATAATAATGAATTACAATAGTTCAACCTAGAAATAATAAATGCGTTAAGTATTTTATTTCAGCATCACTCTGAGATAAGATGTTTCTAATTTTAGAGACATTGTGCAAAGAAAGCAGCCCCACATATTTGTTTAATATGTGCATTGAAGGACATATCCTGATCCAAAATGACCTCAAGATTCCTCACAGTGTTACTGGAGGCCAAAGGTAATGGCATCCAGAATAAGCATCTGTTTAGACACCATGTTTCTAAGAATATCAGGGCCGAGTACAATAACCTCAGTTTTATCTGAATTTAGAAGCAGTAAATTAGCGGTCATCCAGGTCTTTATGTCTTAAAGACATTCCTGCAATGATAATGCATGCTAGGCCTTCTAATAATACTGCCTAAGGGAAGCATGTATAATCTAAATAGACTTCGTCCCAGCACAGAACCCTGTGGAACTCCATAATTAACCTGTTACCGTTGTTCATTACATGAACAAATTAGAGTCTATAAGATAGATATGATTTGATTGGTAACTTTAATACCTATGGCATGCACTAATCTCTGTAATAAATGTTATGGTCAACAGTAACAAAAGCTGCACTGAGGTCTAGCAGGACAAGCACAGAGATGAGTCCACTGCCAGAGGCCGTAAGAAGATCATTTGTAACCTTCACTAATGCTTTTTCTATACTGCGATGAATTCTGAATCCTGACTAAAACTCTTCAAATAAACTTGCGCATGATCAGTTAGCTGTTCTTTAACTACTTTTTCAAGAATTTTTAAGATAAAAGAAAGGTTGGGGATTGGCCTATAATTAGCTAAGACAGCTGGGTCAAGTGATGTTTTTTTTTTTAATGGTTTAATTACTGCCACCATGCAGATATCAACTTTAGAAGTTTGAAAATCAGTCAGATTTTTTTTTTTTTTTAATTTGCTAACAGAGGAGTGTAGTGTCATAGTTCAAGTAATACTATTTGTTTCTGCCACATCTCCTGGATGGACTCCTTACACTTCTCACTGGTTAGCCAATTTTCACCTACAGGTCCCCAAAAATCTTGTTGTTTTGGTGGCTTAGGATTTAACGCAGATCGTCTCAAAAGGCTGGTGGTTTGATCCCCAGCTCATGCATCTGTAGTCTTAAGTGTCCTGAAATAAGATATACCCCAAATACCTGCTGATGCATCTGTCTGGGTTTGCATGTGTGCGTAAGAGTTAAAAAGTGTTTGTGGATACAGCTTGCAGTTTAAAAAGTGCTCTGAGTGCTTGGTAAGAGTAAAGAAAGTGCTATTTATGGAACAGATAGAACAGAGAGAACAGACAGATGGAAAAATAAACTAATAAGTTCTCACAGTAGATTATCAGACACTGGTGACATCACTGCTGTGAAACTCAGCTTAAGGTTCAGTGTTGGATAACTTACCTAATGAACTTGACAGTGTAGTTAGATCAGTTACATGAGGTAGCCAAAATAACTAACACAGTGGTGTAAGGTTCTACACTAGGTGTGAACCTTTCTAAAGACATGCTTGTCAGGTTAATTGGTGATTCTAAAGTGGCTGTTGGTGAGAAGGTAAATGAATATATGTCTGTATTAGCCTGTACCCAATCTCTCACCTAATGTCTTGGATCCATTAATTGTGTAAGGAGTTTTAAAAAAAAGAACAGAAAAAAGATGACAGGGTGCGGAAACATGAAAGCGCTGAGTCAAGGGTAAAGGAGCCATCAGAGCCTTCAGATATATCAAATACATGAAATTCTTTGAATTGCACAGAACTAAATTGGCACTTGATTAATGTTAAATGCCCAAACCCAGTTGTATGCATCGTGGTGCTTTCAGAGGGGTAAATTTTTCTCTATACTGAGCTGCTGTAATGTGCAAATTTCCCCGTCGTGGGATCATTAAAGTTTTATCTTATCTTATCTTATCTTATCTTATCATATCATATCATATACTTTGACCTGCACTGAGCAGCTGCAATTGTCATTGGACCATTGGAGCAACATGTAACAACATAGTCATTTCATTTATCTTGTTTTTCTTGGAAGTTTTTAAGTTGTAAATTTGACTTACTTTTAGCAACAACTTAAAAATCAGGAGTAAGACCTCTATAATTTATCCAGTAGTTGAAATTCATTAGTAAAACAGCTCAGTGCTTGCATCCATTTTTCTGTTATCTTATTTTGTTTTGTTTCTGCCTATTACCATCACATTTTCAATGCTATTCAACACAATAATAATAAATGATGAATAATAGGTGTTTAAGAAAACAGTTAACACTGTTAGTTTCTCAACATAAAGCATACGTAGAAGCATACTACTAAGAGAGTAATGGTGCTAAACTAGACTGTGTGCAGCCTGGAACATTTGGTGCATTATGAAATGGTAAATCCGGCCAAGCAGGCCTCAAAGTGTTTAGCAGCTGAAATCCTATAGCAAGCGAGAATGGCAAACAATTTAGTTTCAAACTGCAGCAACTGATCTCCTCGGTTTCTACAGTTTTGTGAACATGCTGCTGCTATTTTCGTTTTTTTGTTCCTTTTAAATTCTGCCTGTATTGAATTCCAAATGAAATCAATACATTTTTCACAATCCCAGAAAGTGTCCAAATTCTAGTCTTCCCACTCTCACTCAACCCTCCACCATGGCATGGTCCCACCTTTTTTTTTTTTTTTTTTGTTTCTTCTATTGTGGTCAAACATTACACCGGCACTATCAAAGAAGTTCAGACCAGCCAGTAAAATGTCAGGTCAAAGCTTTTTATTTCTCTCTTCCTTTCACATGTCTTCTCCCCTTCATTTTCCTTCACAACTCTGCCACTCCTTATCAGAATGAAGGGATTAAATTATGCATTAAGCTGGCCTGTATTGCAGATGTTCATGACATATCACAGAGTAGCTCAAATGTGCCCCTATGAATGAATGTTTTAAAAGTGTAGATGATCTCAAAAATCCCAGACACCCCCTGCCAGTTATCCGGAGCACAGATAAGTGCAAGGAGCAAGAGACAATTAAACCTGTGAATTTGATCCCTGTATCCGAGGTACTGAAGCAGATGGGAAGTCAAGAGACTGAGAAAGACTTGTCGGTGGGCAAAGTGAGAGAAAGTACACAGTAACAGACTGTTAGGAAGGCAGTAGAAGAGGCAGATTGACAGGCAAACTCAACAGGTTTCCTCTACACCTGGTACCACAGCAAAATGCATTTCACATCCAGTGGTAGCTTCGCTGGATTATATTTTCGTCTAGGAGTTAAAAATGTATTAACTATGAACACTGCTGATTCAGTTGTGTTACTAATTGCATGTGTTATTTTATATTACTTATTTTTTGTACGTTTCACATTGACTGCAAGTATCTTGAATATGTTTGCCATATATTCTTTACATACCTTTTTGGGATTTTCTAGATTTCTGTATAAATATGACCCTAAAACACCGTTGAGTTATTGAGAAGAACACATTATGCAAAATACAAATCGGTACCAGGATTAGCATTTAATTTGAGTGTATCACAACATTAAGCTGCCACCGCTGTGTTTGACAGATGATATTAATGAAGTGATGCCTGATTTCCTTCACACAGGAGGAGCTGTGGCTAAATGTGGCCCGATCATACCAGTAGATTTTGCTTCTCATGGTTTCAGAGTTGATCAGATGCTTTTAGCAAGCTCCCGACTGGGTGAGGAATGGCTTTTGTCTGGACAGTCTACTATACAGGTCTTTTTAGGCTTGATTGAAGACCTGCACAGATCATTCTTTAAGGTTCTCCCATCTCCACAAAGGATCTCTAGATCCCATTCATTAGGTTCTTGTTTACCTGTTTGGTCATAAACAAAGCCAGGTGCAGCCAGGTCCAGGAAGATTGTTGATGGTTAAAAACTGAATGCTCTTGAGCACTTTCAATACCACAGTGTTCTTGACTCCTTCTCCAGATGTACACTTTGACACAATCCTGTCTCAAAGGTCTGTGGACAACTGTCTTGACCTCAGGGCTTTGTCTTTACTGCCACCACTGTGAGACCTTACAGAGACAGCTGTTTGTCTTTATGTCATTATTAGCATGTCATTCACTTTCTCAGAACTCTGAGAGCACATGGGGGATGTGTACAAGGTCAGGACCCTAAGAAGAACCTGCTCTGTCCTGGTTGATTCCAGCCACCGTCTTCATGGCCATTTCAGGATGCTCCCCTCAGGCTGCAGATATGTGGTGTCAAGGTCAAGACCAATAGGTTCAGAAATTACTTTGTTACCATGGCAATAGGTTTTTTAAATAACACGGGGTGATTTTTTTTATTTATGTGAAATTGCAGCCTCGTCTTGTTGTTTTTTAATGTCACTGCTAGCTGAAAAACTATTTGACCTCCTGAGGATAATAAAGATTTCTTTGACCTTTGAGGTGGACTCCAATCAAGCTGTAGAAGCATCTCAAGGACCACTGATATAAGGATGCATCCAGAGCTCTGTTGCATGTTTAATAACAAGGCATCTGATTATTTAAATAAATATTTTAATATTTTATATTTTTTAATAACCAGAACACTTTTTTTTCTCACTGTGGAGTGTTGTGTATAGAGAACAAGACAGAACAAAATGTAAAAAAACTTGAAAATGCATCATACGCTTTAAACTGGAATCTCACAGTTCTTTTGCCATCAGGTAGAAGTCAGTTCAACTGTGGGTCCATACTCTGAAATACGCAGATGCAAAGGCAGGAGTAGGCTGACTAAAATTCTTTCTTAGTGTGGTATGAACCCCCGTCTGTTTCGAACAATAGGGTGAAAAAAAAAAAGGTCATCTCCTCTTTTTGTCGTCATGTATCGTGATTAGTACTGAGAAAAGAAAAGACCTGACGACAAAGAAAATAATCCTTGTGGAGCTGCAGACATGATAAAAGCGAAGACAGCACGTATTTCATAACGACTGCTGCATTGTTTTCATACTCCAGAACAGATTGTTTTGCATTTACTTAATTAGTGATCATATCAAAATATGAGAGTCAAGAGATTTGACCCATACCTTAGTTACCTGATAAAACAATGTTACGAACACATTTGAGTTTTTTGCTTGGCTAACATTGCGGGAATCTAATTAGATTTTTTTAAAGAATCATAACAGATGTAGTTTGTGTGATCTCCTACTTTCCTCCCACTTTTGAGTGCAAATCCACCAAAAGATACATGCTCATTTGCTAAGCTTCATTAGAAATGTGTGCACTAACACAGGCAATTTCAAGCTAATAATTAAATCAGCTTGCTTTTCATCATCAGGAAACGTATCACCTAACTTGAATCCATTAAAGAGGATTTGAGCCTCTTGATGAGGATTTTTAAATAAGATTTATCTAGAAATAACTGGAAAAATTGCAGAAATGTTCTTCAGTTGGATTATACTGTATTTACGTGAGTTTAGCTTCTACAGGCTAATTCAGTCTCTGTTGTTTTTGAGTGAACCAACCCTGTACCTCTGTGTACTGATAGAATATGTTCCTTTAACTTAACTTATAAATGTGGCGTTAAATCGCCCTTTTTAGTTCTGGAGTGGTATGAATGTGTCATGGGAATTTATGTTAATATTTGATATGTTAATACTTGTTTTGCTGTTAGCAAATGAATAATGCAAAGAACTGAACTGAGGACTGGCACGCACCACTGTTTTCATTGCTCTGTTCATAATGATTGTTCGCTGAAGGCTTTTATTTCTCCCGATGGCCTTTGGTTTTGGGGGGCTCAGTATAGCCATTAATACTGCTGTTAGCTGCATTACTAATTACTAACAATGCATATGACAGAGAAAATAATAATGCAACACAAAGGCAAAACTTGAATTTTGTTATGTAAACTTAATAGTTGTAATATGTGATTTGTGATGCATTTTTTTCTCTTCTCACTGAAAAAAAAAAAACACTGCAAACTCCCAATGTATTCAAAGGCTGAAGGTTCAACAACCAAGCACAAAAATAACCCAAAATACAGCATCTTTTTTGCAAAACACAAAGAAATATGTTAGAAAACTAAAGATAGAGTCAAACTATTACCTTGTGAAGCTTAACTTTAAAAAAAATAAAAATAAGACACTATAAGACCTAGTTTGGACAAATGCTTAAAACTAGATAGTTTTCAGCTAACAATAGCTCTGGTTAGCAATCTTGGTTAGCTAGGGGCCTGTGAAATTAACTCTGCCAAAGTTGACCCCAAAATACATTATATGCTTTAAAGAAAGTAGTAAGTATGCTAAAGAAGTGTCAAGATAAAGAATGAGTTGCCTAGTTAGTTAGAAATATACTGTAGTATAATATTATATAATAAGCTCAAGTTATTCATGTCCAGTTATTTAGAAATCAATACCTATTATCCATTACCTACTCCCACATAATGTTTGTGTAATCATAGTAAACATCTATTATGCTATCCTAAAGTAAATACTGCTCAGAGAGTGCGCTGCCTTTGTTTGCTCTCTCAGAGTGCTTCTTCACTATGATATTACATATATGGACAAACGTATTGAGTCACCTGCACATTAAATCCCAATCTAAATCCATAGGCATAAATATGGACTTGGTCCTCTCTTTGCAGCTATAACAGGCTCCACTCTTTTGGGAAGGCTTTCTATAAGATTTTGGAGTGTGTCCGTAGGAATTTTTGCCCATTCATTCAGAAGAGCATGTATGAGGTCAGACACTGATGTTGGATGAGAAGGCCTGGCTCACATTCTCCAGTTCATTTCAAAGGCGTCTCATGTGGTTAAGGCCAGGGCTTTATATGGACTAGTCAAGTTCTTCCACACCAAATTCATCCAACCATGCTGGGGCACAGTTGTGCATGAATTGAAAAGGGCATTCCCCAGAGTTGGAAGCATAGTTGTCCAAAATGTCATGGTAGACTGAAGACTTCTCTCCATTGAAGCTAAAGTGACCAGGCCAACACTAGAAAAAACAACCCAATAGCACTATCCCTCCTCCACCAAACTCTACAGTTGGCACAGTGCAGCCAGGTGGGTAATGTTCTCCTGGAATTCACCAACCCAGACTCATTCATAAGACCACCATGCTGAGAAGCGTGACTCGTCACTCCACAGAACATGTTTCCACTGCTCAAGAGTCCAGTGACTGCATGCTTTACACCAGTGCTCTTCAACTCCAGGCCTCGAGAGCCCCTGTCCTGCAGGTTTTAGATGTGTGCCTGATCCAACACACCTGAATCAAATGGCTGAATTACCTCCTCAGTATGCAGTCAAGTTCTCCAGAGTTCTGCTAATGACTTCTATCTTTGACTCAGGTGTGTTGAAGCAGAGACACATCTAAAACCTGCAGGACAGGGGCTCTCGAGGCCTGGAGTTGAAGAGCCCTGCTTTATACCAATCCATCTCATACTTGTCATTGTGCTTAGTTATCTAAGGCTTGCATGCAACTGCTCAGCTATGGAAACCTGTACCATGAAGCTCCTGACACACAGTTCTTGTTCCTGATGTTAATGCCAGAGGAGGTCTGGAACTCTGTAGTTATTGAGTCAGGAGAGTGTTGACGACTTTTACGCACTATGCAGCTCAGCACTCAGCAGCTCAGCACTCAGCAGCTCCACTCTGCAACTTTATGTGGTCTGGCACTTCATGGCTGAATTGCTGTGGTTTCTTGCTGCTTCCACTTTGTATTAATATGACTTAAGAAATTTGACAAACTGACTTATTGCAACAGTGGGATCCTATTACACTATCATTGTCAAATTCAGGAAACTCTTTAGAATGAATCATCCTTTTATAAATATTTGTAAAAGCAGAGAGCATGACTGCAGGCTTAATTTTAAACACATGTGGTAATCAGACATCTGAATTATTTAAAATTAACAGGTGTGGCCCAATACTTTTGTTCATACAGTGTGCATGGAATACTAACTTTGGCAAGCAAAAATAAAAATAAAATGCACTTACAGAAAAACTGATCACCCAGTGCCTTAAAGGGTTCTTTTATTACAGCTGAACGCTGAAGATAAAATGGAACTGACCTGTCCCACAAAGACATTAAGCTTAACTGTCAGCCTCACACAATTTAAATGGATGAGTTATATAGAAATTCCATCAAACTTGTCATAAAAGGGAAATTAGCTAGAGACCAAAATCATTTTTGTGCCACGCTGTAATCATGTTTATTTCTACTTTTGGTGATTGACCTGTTTCTAAAGCCAGTCTCAAGTGGCTGTTTGTGGAGCAGCACTTTGTTGTTTGCTTTAATTTTTCAGCCCCAGAGGTTGCTGCTTGGTCTAGATGCAAGTACAACAGCCATATATTGCTGAGCAGATCAAAGCAAGACACAAATATTATGGAGTGGATGGCGATTCTGTGGTTATTTCTGTCATGACTGTTACAGCATGCTGATTCTCTATGCTTTGCTCTTTATGCTGCAGTTTAGAATACCAATAATCACATTTAAAAATGCACCGTGATCCTATGCACTATTCTACAATAAAACAAGCACCACAGTTATTGACTGAGCAAAATTCCAAAGGTCCTAATAAGAGGCATAATTAACACTAAGTAAAGAATAATTGCATTACATACACAGATATTGACACTATTTTATGAGGAATGACGGCAAAGAAAATGCTATCCACCTAAAGTGAAACTTTATAGCTGAAGAATGAAAATGCTGCACTTTGAATATTACTATGAACTGTGAATGACCAGTACTGCAAAAGCTTGATAGATATTTGTCTAATGAGGATGGATTATTATTGACCTGTGAACATATTCTTAGCCTCCTGTTTACACTTAACTAAGTACTGTAAATAAACACTTATTAGCACACTTATTTTTAATTAACTGGCTCAAAACAATAATTAGCATATGATTTTTATTAATATGGAAGTGGGTCACCAACGTCAGTCATTAAGTAAATGAAATGCTGGCTTGTTTTCGGTTCTTGGTTGGATTTGATGTGACATGATAGACCGAGAAAAAAATAGAGGGAAGAGGAGAGCCAGTTTAATATGCAAATGAAGAACCACCACTGCTGAAAAACAAGTATTCTCCTGCAGTAAAAGGCATACTGATGTGTCTGATATTTACAGTCTTAGGAAACTTGAAACTATGAAGTTATTAAAAATTAAATTAAAAAGTTTCATTATGTGCTAAAATTACTGTCCAAAAGCCAACCCTATTTTGCTCATATTTTACAAGGAAAACAGAAATAGGTGCAGCAGGTTTTTTTTGTTTGTTTTGTTTTTTAAATATGTGTAAATAAGGCAAGAACAATTCTGATGACCTTGAGAGTCAATATTGGGTTTGACTACCTTTATTATTCAAAGCAGCCTGAACTCTCTGAGGCAGCTTTCTCCTAATTTCTTTAAGTAGTCTTCAGGAATAGTTCTCCAGGCTTCGTGAAGGACATTTAAAGCTCTTTGTAGCTCTTTCCCGATCACCTCTGTACAGACTGACAGATTGAAGTCATCTCTCCATCAGACCCGTTGCCACACATTTTCAGTCCAGTTCTTGTGTAATTTGGCATACCTCAGATTTTTCTCCAGTTCCCCTTCCTTTAGAATGGCACAGCCATAAAAGACACATGAAGAAGATAAAGGAACCTATCTTGCCATCGATTCATTATTTGAACCTGTGATAGAACAAACTGCATTTTCTGTCCTGCTAAGGCACCTCTGCTCTTTTTTTTTATTCAGAATTTAGTTGGATTAAAAGGGTAATGGATTGCAGTAATTCAAGGATACACTCTATATTTCAGAATTATAGCAGACTCTGCTTCATCAGCTGAATTTTGGAGGCCTGGAAGAATATTATCAGGTCGACTTATGGTTGCAATCCTAAAGCTGTATACCATTAAATGTAGAAATTATATTGTCTCAGACTTATAATAAAGGGCAGCCTGTAAAGACAGGACAGTTGGATAAAATAGTCTGAAGACTGGATGGGAATTTACAAATGGGATTAGAAATTGAAAATGGCATAAAGAGTAAAGGGCCAATTAAAAAAAAAAGGAAATTAGTCATCACTGGTGGTAAACTGCAATAATACATTTTCTCCCTAAAGAAGTAAAGAAGCTTTTTTTTAATGAGAATAACTGGAAAAGGGAGCATGATAACAACAAATATTACATGAGGACTGTCTGTACTGAAACTTTGATACTGTGGCAGACTGATCAAGGTCCCCAGAGCTGAGGTCTGTGCTATGAAGTTCAACATACCCAGGATATATTTTCCTTTTCTAATCTGGCTATGAGCACTCTTATATGAAAGGGCTGGCCTTGGCAGCATATGGACAGGTCCACTGGCAGCAGTCATTTTTGCAATGAAGACAAAAATATAATTTTAGAAAATGTATTGATTAAAAGAGGTTAAACGCATAATATAAACTGAAAACAACACAGTAGCTGCAGCGAATTTAGAGGTGTGCAAGTGTGTTTAACAGGAAAAAAACTCTATGCAGAATTCCTGTATTAGTAGTCTGCATGCGTGTGCACTTGAAGGGCTTTAGCCAATAAGACCAAAAAAGCATTTCTGTATTGTTAAAGACTAGTCTCCAAAAAACCAAATTAGAAATCAAGGAGTAAAGTTCATTCTAAGAACCTATATTTATTACTGATCTGATGATTATCGATGAAGGACAGACACTTTGGACACTCTTGAAAATCTTTAGATATGCACTGTAAGTTACCATGGTGACATACCTCTGACCAGGGGCTTCAAACTACAGCCTCTGGTCAGAGAGAACTCCTTTTTCCCGAAGCTTTACTGTAAACCCAGATTTTGATTCCACTTAAAAATATTGAGTTCATATTACTTAAAATTACCTAGAATGTGAACATTACTTGTTAATGCTGAGTAGACTGTACTTTTTGATGGTCTATCTTATTGTTATCATGTGTTTGAGTTCAAACAACTTAATATCAAGTTTTGCACCTGCTAAAAATCTAGTTTATACCAGTTTTAACAGACTGGATTAATGTGTAGCTGCATGGTGGCATGATGGTTAGCAGTGCTACCTCACAGGTAGAATGCTATCTGGAAGGTCTGGGTTCAATTCCGGCTTGGCCCCGGCCTCTCGCTGTTTGGAATAGTAGACATTTGGTGTTTTTGTTTGGTTTTTGTTCACAACGCTCTCTCGTACAGTTTTTTATTGTTCCATGGACAAATGTTATTTGTAAATGTTAATGTAGCAGCATTCAGCAGGGCTGAGTTTTATCATGTTTATTTACCAAATTTAAACAGA
>JASGAU010385444.1:11765-29447 GCA_030220045.1 Australoheros facetus | reverse complement strand
GTGTGTGTGTGTGTGTGTGTGTGTGTGTGTGTGTGTGTACATATTATGTATATAAGTATATTTCTGACTGTATAATCACAATGGAAATATAGGATGAGCAAGTTAGGAATTAATAAGCATTTGCTTCCTCTGACTCCTTTTCGAACAGAAAAAAAAAAAGCCACATTGCATGTGAACTTGTTTTTATGTGTATTAACTTACCTGTTCAAAATAAAGATTTGGATTGATTGATTGATTCTCCTTGAATTAAATGGAAATTCAATATATTTTATTTGAAATTACTATGTAATCCCAGTTAACACAGGGACCACTGTTACCTTCACCTTCCACATCCTCTCTAGCTCTTCTCTCAGCCCTTGGTATTTATTGCTTTGTTTTGTTTTGTTTGTTTTATTTATTTAAAAGGGACAGCGCACATTAATGAACACCAAAGTGTAAATATGCCAGAATTAGCCAAAAAGGCTACTTTTCTTCTGTAGTCCCTGGCAGGTCAGACAAAAAACATCAAACAATTAACAACAAATCTAAATATAGACAATAAAAGCATTAACAAAAGCATTAAATTACACATAAGAAAAAAGACACAAGAAACATCAAACAACAAATCATAAAAAAAGAAACATAAAGACCCACAATACAAAAACAAATATAAAACATATATGAAACATACACCATTAATTACAACACTTTAAAAGCAAATTAATGATTACAGATCTGATTTATCTTTAGCCATTGTTTGAGATAACTTTGAAATCTGTCAAAGGTGGTGCATTCTCTTATTACAGTCAGAATATCATTCCAAATCTCATTATTGAGCCTCTTGTGTTCCTCCATCTTGATGTTGCCATCACTTGGTATTGCAATGCGTATCACTACGGCTTTCTTCCTCTTTTTGTCCAACACTAGGATCCAAACTTAAGAGCAAGTTGGAACCTCCCAGTGAATTTAGTAGTATGGCTTAGCAACTCCACCCAAAATAAGATAAAATCTTTTATTTAAATTTCTTAGGTCCCTTTCGAGGTTCTTTCCTTGTGCAGCTCTGGACTCTTCAGTGCTGTTACTTTCAGATTGCCCTGTGAGTTTTGACCACTTCCACTTGTGAATTTGTGACACATGCTGCAGTGCAGAAGTGATTTTTGGGGTGTAGGACACCTCACCTGTGATGATCCCCGTCATGAAGATTTTGCTCAGTCTTACACTGATGTTTTCTGCACTAATGCATATCTGCAAGGAGTCAGAAAGATAAGCGGTGGAGCAGTGGGGAAGGAGGTGACCTCAAAGAGAAAAGCAGCTTAATTCAGATCAGTTAAGGATTTGGGGGAGCTTTCTGAACCTTGTCTAAACTCGTATCATAATCAGTACTTTTATGTGGTCTCGTTGACAAAAACAGAAAAGTAATCACCTTGCTGCATCGGTGACCTTCTGTCAAACTCTGGAAAACAAAGCAAAAAGAAAGGAAAGAACTCACCCAGATGTTTGAACAAATGCACACATGTGACTACAAATATTTCCAAAATTTGTTTTACTTTCTTACAAAATCTGAAAAATTACCACAATAGAGTTGAAGGTATGTATTTTCTTACACACAAAAATATTGTGTAGGAAAATCTTTTTCAAACAATACTACACATTTCATTTAAAAGCAGACTTTTCTTTTTTGTATGTTCATGTTATTGCATCAAATTATTCTTTCGGTTCTTTCCTGACTGAAGCAGTTTGTTTATATCCATACGTCAACATGAATGGAATAAAAAAAAAAAATTACTGGAAGGTCTCTCATGATGTTGTTTTGATGTTCTGTTGTTTTGATCAAGCCCACACCAAGTGGAGCTACTTGCAATCCACATACCAGTTCTTGACAAATGCCAGCCTGCAAGCTCACTGGTGCAGACTGCAAAAATCGATGCAGCAAATCTCCAAATATCTGCTTTTCTTTATCCAAAACAGCCACATTTAGTTTCCACGGTACCACACAAACTCCACAGCTAGCTTCATGCTCAAGGTGAAGTAACTAGAATACATTCTGCCACGCACGTTTTTTTTTTCTTCTTGGTCTCAGAGGATATCCTGCCACAGCTTCATGATAAATGGTTGTTTATGGTTTTATCTCACTGTAGAGAAATAACTTGGAAGAACAAAAAGAAGGAAAAAAAAAGATTTCCCCAGACCGTCTAATTCCATCTGGTACCAACTATGGTAGCCTGTTTTATGATGAGATTAATATGTATGATTGACAAAGTGCCAAGAATTTTTTTTAAATGTGTATCTATATTCAAAGTATACTAATTAATTACCTCTTAAGTGCTCAGACTTGTGTGTGTGCGTGCGTGCGTGTGTGTGTGTTAAAGCCTTCTAATCAATAATCAAGGAATATCTTTAAAAAAGGCTAAAAAAAAAAGCAGCAGTGACTTCTATCTTTCAATAGCACAAAATTGTCTCGCTCATTCCTTCTGTGAAGTAATTTACAAAACCAGTAGCTTTAACTTTGGTCATTTTATCTGGAGACAGTTGCTCTCATCTTACTAGTGTCCATCTGCTGGCTCTCCTTTTAGCTGTAGGCTGAACAATAATAAAACGGCGGACCACGCTGTGCTTTCCCTCAGGTTCAAAGATGTCCTCGCTGTCCTCCTCCCTTTTCTCCTGAGAGTCGAGCAGATCGAGGACCTTTCATCTTGTTCAAAGTAGTTACAGGAATACTACATCAGTGGAGTGCTCAGAAGTGTAAAGCCTTATAATCAACTCGCAGTGCCAGGGCCAACATGATACTCTGTACAGTATATTGCACTGTGTAATTCACTCTGTAGTCATCTGGTGCAGCTGTCAGAAGAGCTCAACTTAAATGCTGTCTTTTTTAATCCTTCCCCCTCCTCGCATGCAGGTGTCTGACAGGTGTGACTACGTTTTTGTGAACGGCAAGGAGATGAAGGGCAAGGTGAAGATGATGGTGAACTTCACCCATGGATACCTAAGTGCTCAGCTGGAGCTCAACGTGTGGATCCCTCGTCTCCCCCTCCAGATTGAGGTGTCAGACACAGAGCTGAGCCAGATCAAAGGGTGGAGGGTGCCAATACTGGCCACCAGTCAGAGGTACAGTAGCGTGTGGATCTGTAAATAAAGGGGCTTTGCGACTGTGTATTCTGCTCTCTTATTCACCATTTCTCTGGATTTCTCTCAGGAAGACACTTGTTCTACTAATTGGATGGAATATAAGTGGAACTTTATAATTAACAATTTCATTTTCTCACTTTTTTGTGCATCATTGCTTGTGCTGTGCGATCCAGGCATAATTTGCAGTTATCCAAGGAAGAACACCAAGGTTACATCACAACTTTTAATTGAAGTTGTTGAGTTTAACAAATAAATTAGTCACTTGTTCACTTTTTTGCAGCAGCACTAGTTTCAAGAAAGCAAGGAATCGCCTTTCTCCCAGGTGATGTATTTGATTTCAGTAATGGCAAAGATAGGATAATGATGTGACATGTGACGAACACCACTCCACCTGTCTCTTCCTGACTTCTGTCCTACTGACAGGTCTTGGCTAATAACAAAATGGCTGACCTGTGCATTACAGCTTGTCATTACGACTGGTGTAGGGTGGCCTGCCATTGCGCTTCGTGCTTGTCAGTTGGAAAGGACATTATTAGAGCTGTCTGGAGGTCAGACTTCTCTCCTGGGGCCTCATCACTAGCAGCACCTCTGCTAACGCCGCTGCACAGTGCTACTCTGCAACTGTTGAAATCCATCAATTGATGGAGCAGTTATCAGCTACCTACAGTAATTACTTCAGGAAAAGCGTTAAAGTTGGACTTCAAGTCATCCCACGCACCAGTGTGGCTACTCTAATTATCCCTGCTCCCCTCTTATTTTGAGTGACAGGATTCAACTAATACCACGGCTTGTCCAGGTTGTTGCCTTTCCAGCTGTGTGCCGTTATGCCTTTATCAGTGGAGACAGCCAAGCTGTGTTGTCACTGTTGACGCCAGCACTAGAGCTTTGTTTCTGTCCATCTTCCACGCGTTTTTGTTTATCAGGGGATAACAGGCGTGACCTTGCAAAGTAGCACTATACCTGTTGATGAGAATGAGCTTTAGTCCACTGTCCATAAGCACGCAGAGAAGTAAGCCAATGAGCAACAATAGCAAGCGGCGGACCGTTCCTCCGTCAGCCAAGCTGGTATTTGTGGCCATGCTGGGAGGAAAGAGAGAAATATAAAAAAATAAATAAAGAGACATTAGGCCTGTTTGTGGGAGAACTGCAAATGCACTCCTCACACAGTTTTGACTGACACTGACTGCATGGCTCACCTCTTCCCTCCCTAAGCCCTGTCAAAACACAGACAAGATAAGCCTTTGCAGACAGCAAACCTAAGTGTAGGCGTAACGCTCAGGCATGCACCACTCCTTTAACACTTCTCTCAGGATATATATGTTGAGATATTCCTTGTTTAATCAAGTTTACATTTTAATAGTCAAATCTTTAAAAAAAAAAAAAAAAAAGGGTTTTTTACTCAGTTATCTTAGACGGTGTGTGCCAATTGTTCTCTTCCTGCTGTAAAACAAATAGCTGTACTGACATGCCTACAGAATTCAAATGATTAAAAAGAAAAATCGACCTCTGTCTTTTTATATAGAAACAGCACTGCTTTTATAACGACCATCATCGCATTATTGCAGTGGAAAGTAAAATGCCAACACCAATACAGCACATGATCCACGGGCACAACAAAAATAAGCATGACACACGCATTAATATGCAGCACCTCCTCTGAAGTCAGAGCTGGGCTCGAAAGCGAACGGAGTGGAAAGAAAAATTGCTTTGTGAAGCAGGTTGTTCTCGGCGCTGAGTGTGATTTGTTTATTAGATTAACCTTAGATTAGATTTTGAGATGGTTGCACAAGTATTGGCATATACGATTTACACCAGACCTAAAATGGTTTGGCTTCTCCATCAGCAACTAATAATCACATTTATAAGTGTAACAGTTACAATGCTGGTCCATGTCAGCGTATCAGAGCTATTTGTAAATTCATTAGTCGTGGATTTCAAGCGACTGTTTACACTCAAAAACACAAAAGGATTTAACCAACATAATCATTGATGAGAAACTTTCAATTACTGCTTTTGGAAAAATAAAATGGTGACTGTTATTACTGGCAGATGGTTCCCCCCAGGAAAGACTGTCTGTCCATCCATCCTCTACAGTATATGAGTTGCAGGGCAGGAGTCTAAGCAGGGGTATTCAGAGCTACTCTCCCAAGCCATTTTCTCCAGCTACTCTCGAGGGATGCTTAGGTGTTCCCCAGCTAAAAGCCAAAGAATATTTTCCCAGCCAAAGAAATATTTTCTATCCAGCCTATCCTGGGTCTGCTCCCAGTTGGACACACCACTGGTGGCTGGGGGGCATCCTAATCAGATGTCTGAACCACCTCCTTTCAATGCAGAGGAGCAGTCACCCTTCAGAAGAAGCTCATTTCTTCTGCTTTTTTAAATTAACTTGGTCTTTCAGACGCTACTAATTACACAGTTCTCTCTTCAACACAATAGACCAGTACAGCATCAACGTCACTGTAGATGCTGAACCACTCTGTATGTTAATCTGCTGCTCTGCTCTACCCTCACCCTTAAAAAAAGACCCCGAAGGACTTGAGCTTCTACACTTGAAGCAGCAACTCATACCTAATCTGGAGAAGGCAAACCACCCCTTTCAGGGACAGAACCATGACCTCTGACTTGGAGGTAATGCTTTACACTTGACTTCAAACAGCTCCACTGGTCAGGTGTGCTTAGCAATGGGACACCAGTGGTTGTGCTGCAGTAAGGCCAAAAGCCTTATGGCCAGAGCTCCATGCAGCCACCTCTTCAATGGTCTGCCCAGCATCACTGCCCCCCCGCCACCTGATCCGACTCACCACCTCTGCAGCTCCTCTCCTCACCCAAGAGTCCAAGACATACACACGTTAAGCTGATGATACAATTTACAAAATCGATCCTCGAACCACCGCCTAATTAGACTTAGCTGGTGCCAAGTGTAATTATCCTCAAACATGTTGTTCATAATGGAAAAAATTGTGATTAGCACAGACATCCAGTAACAGAACAAACAGAACACTACTCAGATTCAAATCATGCCCCCCCCACCCCCACCCACCCCGCTCTGTGGTTGGCATGATGTGCTTGAACCAATACCATTTCCATGTTTTACTTTTCTTATTTTTTTTAACCATACGTAGTCTAACCTGTCACCTGGAGCCAGTTTACCTTAGGACACCTATCCCAGCTGTCACTGGGAGAATGGCAGGGTGTACCCTGGACAGGTCACCAGTCTTTCACCAGTGTTGCAGTCATTACACATTATTTGTAACTTTTTTTAAAGTAATGCATTATGTTACTGAAGTACTCCCTGGAGAAAGTATTTAGTTACACAACTCCTTGAATTACTTTTGCATTACCACATAACATGGCCTGAAATGCACTGTCGCATAATCACCAGTTAACAATATAGACCCTGAGCTACAGTCCCACACACTGACACAAATCCCTATCCTAATGAGGACGCAGATGCGATCTTTCTTTTCACGTTTCAGTATGAACACAAAGCCAACAACACAAAGAAAAGTTGAAAACCAGCTCAAAGAGACTTTAAAGAGATCTCCACTCTGATTCTGCTGTAGAAACAGGTACCGGTAGAAATGGAGGTTTCAATGCTACAAGCCTTATTGCTCATCGCTGCCTTTGTTACCTGTTGAAGGTCAGGCTCTGGCTGCTGGGCTGGGGTCAGCATACACTCACTCTGAGTTCTTCACTAGCTTTGTGTTAGCATATTGTCTCTGCTGATGCTTGCAAAGGGTATAATACAGTTGTTCTGTTAGGAGTATAATACAGTTGTTTCTGTCCTAAATGCTGGTTGCACTTTGCCATCACGCTCTTGTCCTTTTGTGCAATAAAAATGAAAGTAGCGTCTACATCTCCACTCTTCATAAGCTGCAGACCGCTCCACCGTGTTCTTCCTCCCTGCACACAAACTAAAAGACTGTCACACAAGTGCAGTGAGAAAAGGCACGTCTGATGTTTTTTTCTTTCAATCTGCCCAGATAATTGAAGATCCTTGGCAACACAATGACACAACTATAACTCTAATGTGATTACTGAAGTTGGCACAGTTGTGTGTTATGTTACTGTGTAAACCACAGTGTGATTACGTGTTACTTTCTAACACTTTGTATACCCAGCACTGTCTTTCACAGGGTACATTAAGGTTAAAAGAAAAAACATTCATTTGTATTTGGACCACAAAATCCAGTCGAATTGCAGAGGGACTTTTCACTAGTGTGCGCTGTGACTCGGCTGGATCCTTTGTGATGATGCCACAAATTGTTTTCTTTCGGTGTTACAATATCGACTGCGCAATAATTTCTCTGATAAAGGCGGTCATTCACTTGCGAATATGAAATCAGTCCCGCCAGCAAAGCTTTTAAGCCCTTAACTTCAAATCTCTCTCTAGCCTTGGCTTTCCTCTAGAGAATGCCGCTGACATCTTTATTCCCACAGCTTCGCATGCAGTCCGATTTCTCGGGGGATTCAGACAGAAAGAGACAAGCGGAGCGGATAATCACAAGAAAAAGAGTTTAAGAGATTAATTTCTTTTTTTTCCTCCCCTTTATCATGATTGCAACCTTTACTAGAGTGTATGTGTGTGGCAGAGACAATGGAATGAATGAAGATGATTAGATGAAAAGGAAGGCGCAAGTCTATAGTAGAATAAAAGATTAGTAGTTGTGTTGACAAAGTGCTTTTTTTGTTTGCGAGAATCCCAAATGTGCCCTCAAACATTGCTTTGTCAACATTCCAGGCTGATTGTTTTTTTAAAGGTGTTTTTTAAAGCAAAAATTGGGGGGGGAGCATATAGTTATAAGTAAACTCTAATGATATTGCAGCTGAATTGTAACCATTTAAACGTAGTTTGTCACACTCAAAGCAAATTTCCTAGTGAGAGATAGCTGTGCCTCCGCTGGCTGATTTGTTACTGAAAGTAATAAAATTAGATTTGCCAGCAACAGAGCGATCTGGGAGGCTATTAAGTAAAGCCGTAAGGAGGTGTATGCACATTCACAATCCAGACTGGGTGCTCCAAAATAGTCAAGGAGAGACATTTAGAAAGAGAAATGATGGCCATTCACTGGATTGATCCCCCTCTTACTGGTTTAATCAACAGCATTGCATCATAGCTTGAGCTTGTGTGTTTGTTGTTTACTTCAGTTTAGAACGCTGCTGAAAATACCACAATCAATACATCAGTGCAAAATGAGTGTAGATACTGATAATCACAAAGATCACAAGAGCATTTTGTTGTTTAAATTTCATAATTAGCACCAGATACAAAGGCAACCAATTAGCAACACATATTTCTTGGCAGTGCATTTTGGATGTAGGTAAAGTTCTGCAAGAAATCCCTACCCAGCTTCAAATTTCATGGCAGCTTATCCAATATTTTATTTTATGTTTTTGTTTGTGAAATGACTGCTGTCTCTAAAGGCATGCCACTGTCACTGCTAAGAAGAGAGATTCTTTCCAGTTTGCACATCAGACTGTTTTTTATTTTTTATTTCACTGGTTTCCTTTTTTTTTTTTTAAAATAGGTCCACACGGGACAGCGAGGATGAAGACGAGGAAGACAGACGAGGGCGAAGCTGCACTCTGCAGTACCAGCATGCCATGGTCAAAGTCCTGACTCATTTTATAGCCGAGTCAGCTGATCCTCGAGGTCAGACCAGCTTCATGCTCGGCACCGATTGGCAGGTGGACATTACAGACCTTGTGTGGGACTTCCTCAAAGTAGAGAATGCACAGATTGCACAGCTGCTGGACAAGAAGATACTGGTGGGGCTCGACGTAGGCATGACCACCATCCAGGTATATTATGGGTTGCCTTTAAAGTGCCACTATATACAGAAAATCATGTAACATTAAGAAATTTTATAGTATAGCTAAAGAACAATTATGTTATAACAAAAGTTGTTATGGTTGTTGTCTTAATTTTGATTAGTAATAACAAAAGCAGCAGACAGGGGATTAACTTGAAACACAGAATTTATATCATAGAGACAGAGAGAGTTAAGACATGGAAGATAGGATGAACTGACACTCCAGGACTAAACTTTAAAGAAACTAGAATTCCAAACATAATTGAAAGGAAATAGAAAATCATTAAAAACCAATAACTCAAAGTAAACAGAATAAACCAAAACACTGGGACAGAGGGGTTATAAACACACCAAAATCATAAAATTATTATCTTAAATGCACATGCACCTGCAAAGCACAGTTCGTGTCTTAGTGGACACAATTGTGATTGTTGGATTAGCTTGTTGCAATTTGGTTCCCAGACCTCCAGAAATTTAGCACAATGTTATTATAACAGACAGAAATTATGCAAAAGAAAACTGTAAAAACTGGTGGTGCATAAAACTAAATACTTGGTAGGCTTCTTTAAAGTTACATTTTAGAAATCTAATTTTACTGTAGTGTTCCACTTGGGTCAGCTCTTCCCAAATTAAAACTATGTTTCCCATGAAATGTTGGCTCTAATTTCAAATAGGGACTGGCCAGTTGTCCTTCTTTTTCCCCACAATCCATGCCTTGCAAACAGCAGTTGGGAGATCCAGAAACATCTCTGGTAAAATAGTATCATTCAGTGTGCAATTATTCTCTGCAATCTGTCATTGTTATTTTTGTGTTGGAAGATCAGTGACTCTTCTAATCCTCCTTTCTCAACAATTGTATAAATCTCTTCCAAAATCTGTTGTATACACGCACGAAGACACACATGATGTTAAATGCAGTGCAGAGGGTGCTTGAGGTTGGCAAAGATTTGTTTTAGTACAGAATGCAGTACATTATAATCTGGTTATTTTTCTAATATTTCAAAAAAATAATATTGTAATGATTTTATTAGTAATTTAAGTACAGCCAGTTGGGAAATTCAGTTCTATGCCTGTGCACCGGAGATGACAGTTGGGAGATGCATTACAATTGCAGCCAGAAGTTTACATACACTCGTCTTGGGAATGATTGTCATTGTATTTTGGAGTTTTTATTGATTTGTTTGAAATGTTCTTTTTCCAGGGTGGAATGATTGTACAGCATACACGTTTAATGACAAGAACTGGGTGCACAATTTTGAATTTATTTTGGATTTGCCTGCTTCTCATGCTGCGTGCTGGTGTTTCCCAGGTGACGCACATGCACCCGGTCATCCACGTGGTGTAAAAGAAAACATGTTTCATCACCAGGCCACCTTCTTCCACTGCTCTGTGGTCCAATTGTGATGCTCACGTGCACGTTGTTACCACTTTTGGCACGTGACAGGGGTCAGCATGGGCACCGTGGTCTGCGGCTATGCAGCCCCATACACAACAACCTGAGATGCACTGTCTATTCTGACACCTTTCGATCAGTTTCACCTGCTTTAGTGTTACTTGAATTAACAACAAGTGTCCTCCTGGTGTACGAAAATGTCCGACCTCATGTAGCGAGAATATGCAGGCAGCTCCTGGAGGATGAAGGAATTGATACCATTGACTGGCCCCCACGCTCGCCTGACCTAAATCCACTAAAACACCTCTGGAACACATCTGGAGCTCAGTGATCCATCCCAGATCCATCCCATCTGTCCTCTCATTAGGAGCAATGTTGTCAGGCATCCATACAAGCATGTGGGGGCCATACAAACTACTGAGTACCATTTTGAGTTACTGCAATTAAATTTCTGCAAAACAGACTAGCATGCCACATAATTTTTTCACTTTGATTTTCAGGGTGTCTCTGAGTTTAACCCTCTGTAGGTTGATCATTTTCATTTCCATCAAATGATGTGGCACCATTTCGTTCCTAACACATTACCCAGTATACCCAGGATATCAGTATAGATATCCAATGTGATTTTTCTTCTCATTGAGCGCTGATGTGTTTTCAAAGTGTAATTTTTTTTTTTTAACCATGTACATACATTCACTTAAATCTTTTGAGTGGTGCTGAAGGTGAGGTGCCTACAAGTTAGTCAGATGTGTCACAACTTTACCAAGGTCTGAAAAAAAGACCCAGACTGTCTGGAGTAACAAATCATTCTTCTCCATCTGGTAATCTGATGGATGAGTCTGTGTTTGGCAGTTGCCAGGAGAACTGTATTCGTCTGACTGCATTGTGCAAAGTGTAAAGTTTGGTGGAGGGGGGATTATGGTGTGGGGTTGTTTTTCTCTTAGTTTCAGTGAAAGGATCTCATAATGCTTCAGAATACCAAGACATTTTGGACAATTTCGTGGTCTTTGTCTGGGGATGGTCCCTTCCTGTTCCAACATGAACATGACTGTGCTCCAGTGCACAAAGCAAAGTCCATAAAGAGATTGATGAGTGAGTTTGATGTGGAAAAACTTGACTGGCCTGCACAGAGTCCTGACCTCAACCTGACAGAACACCTTTGGGATGAACTAGAATGGAGATTGTGAGCCAGGCCTTCTCATCCAACATCCAGCAATTTCCCATCCAACCTTTTGGAAAGCCTTGCCAGAAGAGTTGAAACTGTTACAGCTGCAAAGGGTGGGCTGACATCATATTAAACCCTTTAGATTAAGAATGGGATGTCCCTCATATGCATGTGAAGGCAGATGAATGAATTTGACCCTGTATGTATACAGGAACTGAGGACTAGAAACATCAGATACTAAATTGTTGACACTAATTGTTGGTGTTCACCACAAATATGTGGTGGTTCTGTGAATCTGCCAGGCTGAAAATGTGCTCGAAGCATTCTTGTTTTAAAATTTGTAGCTTCTCTATAGCAGCATCCATGAATACTGTCATGGTTACAGCTTTCTGCTCTGTCAGAATCTTTAAGCTTTCTGGCCAAACATAATGAGTAGTATATTTTACTGTAAATCATTAGATACAAATGTATACACAGGCATAAAACAGATGGTAATTCAACTTTGAATATTTAAAACTAACAAGTGGTGCCTGACACAACAAACCCCGCCCCCAGCAGACTGATTTGCATGTTGTCTGTCTCACAAACATGTCCCTCTCAAAACAAGGAATCACTGACATAACACATAGGTTCTATTGTCCATGCACACAATTTTCCAAGGTTTAGAAAGTTGAAGTAAAATAACTTTCATTTTATGGTCATTTAAATTTTTTTGTCAAAGTTTTATCTCTTATATTAAGAAAATAGATGATTTGTTGGGTGGGTGATAATAGGGTTCGGTTTGATAGAGAGTCAAAAGTTGTGTCATATATTCCCGTATCCGGATCATATCCCGATCAAATGTTACATGTCTATGGACAATAGTGATATGCTTCTTACTATGACAAATTAGGATGGTGTGTCTTTTTTCAGATATGGACAAAAATATGCGTGGAATTGAGTTTCCCATGTTAAATTCAAATAGGCTGCTAATCGAGAATCTGGATCAAATGCAGATGGCGTTTAGTTTGGCACCAGTTCTTGGCCGTCCACAACTGTGTACTGAATATCAAATGAATTCGTTCTGAGGAAGATATGATTTTTAAAATCTTTGCCCTATTTTAAAGATAGGGATTTATTTCAAATTTTCTGGATTTTTTTTTTTCTTTTACTTTGACCCAATTATGGCAAAAAAGTAATCAAGTGATCTAGGGGGGTCACTGGCCATCTTTCGTGCATATTTGGTGTATTGTTAACGAACGAACATACCAAAACCAATAACCTGCACCCTCAACCTGGGAGGATGAGGGTGCGTTGGGGTAGGGTGTTAGAGTTTACCTAGCTTAGCTGTGGTATGTTACAGTATTCTGTCAAGAGAAAAACATGTCAGAATAACACACCGTAGAAGCATGTTGCTTATTCCAGGGACAATAACAATTGTGAATGTTGCTGCTGCAGTTTGACTAGTACCTCCGTTTGACCAGACAGGTGATTACTGGTGTGTCACAGCCTGTACTTCATGCTCTCTGTTGTGAGTGGGTCCTCTCCCCTCAGCTCTGTGCTTTGTCAGGCTCTTCACACTAACTGGATGAATATCAGCCTCCTAATGACATCTGTGAGAGTGGGATCTCTTTCCTGGCATCGAGTACTCATCCGTCTGTTTCTGTGCCGGCGTGTGTTCAATAGCAAACACTGCACACCTGAAAATATGAGCACAAACCGGAAAACATGACAAGTACTAAGGTGTGACAGCTGACTGCCTGTGCCATGCATCATGTTGATGTGAGGTGTGGCACGTGGATAAGGATAAGCATGCAGAGGAAGTCAAACATTTCATCAAACACACAGACTTCCTGCTTCTGTTTTGAGGTTAAAGTGTGCCTCTCTTTTGGATTACCAGTATTAGTCAAAGGGAATGGATTCTTACCTACAGGAGGTATGAGGGTTGGATGGCATCCAAGTCGAGTCGTTTTTTTTGATCTACCTAGCCTGGGTAGCGAGAGATAAAATAAAAAGTGTGTTTTGTGTATCGTTTTTGCATATTGCGGAGGAGGATTTGAGTCTTTTATGTTAGATGAAACCCATGGAAAGACATTTTCTCTGCATCCCCTATAACTCATGTTAATCGGCTTTTTTCAAATCAGTGACATCTTCACAGCCAAATGCTCAGTGATGTGTTGTTTCTGCATTTCACTCGCCAGAAATCACTTGTCAGTCAAACAATGTGACCAATGTGGATTTTCTGTTGATGAAGTTTTTTGTAGTTTTCTTTCTGCTCCATTCAGCTCTGTTTGCTGTTGCTGCTGATTTCTCTTGGGAAACACCTCCCTGCCCTCGGTGTTTAGAGGAGGAAATTGTAAAGCTTTCATGAGCAGGCTATACACTAGGTTGAGTCACTGTTGTAGAGTAGCAGCTATAATTGTTCATACCAACTGTGACAGGTAACTGTTTGACAGGCATGCGTTTGTGAGGAATACTGTCAAAGAAAAATGTAATTATTTGCCTGTTTCCTTTTAAGATTACTTTAATGTCACAGTTGTTATCTGTCATCTCTTTCCTCCTCTTTTTTTCTTCACTTTTCTGCTTTTGCATCCTTTAGGTGTTGTCTCCTTTGTCAGACTCAATCCTGGCAGAAAAGACTATCACAGTGGTGGATGACAAAGTGACCATCACAGAGTTGGGGGTCCAGCTGGTGACGGGCCTTTCCATGAGTCTGCAGCTCAGTCCGGGAAGTAACAGGGCCATTCTTGCTACTACAACCACACAGGAAGTTCTGCAGAGCCCCAAACAGGTCAGGGTGCTGTAATAAATACAATATCCCACAGATGTTTATACTTCTGTACTTACAAATTTGATATTTCAATAATGTAGATTTGAGTTACTGCTACCTTCCTATCAGCTCAAAGCAGTCTGGCCATTCTTCTCTGACCCCTGATATTTTCACCCAGAGAATATTTTCGCTTTTTAAACCCCAGAGATGGTTGTGTTGGAAAATTCCAGCAGATCAGCAGTTTCTTAAATACTCAGACCAACAACCATGCCACATTCAAAGTCACTTAAATCACCTTTCTTCCCCATTCTGATGCTCAGCTTGAACGTTAGCAGGTTGACTTGATCATCGCCGTCCCATTACCTTAAGCTGCAGAAAACACTTTCATCTGTTTTAATGGATGAAACGATTAGCTGATAAAATGAGTGGATAATTAGCAGGTTAGCTGAGAAAGAAGATAATCATTTGGTGCGGCCCTTTGTGTAAGAGACTTCAGCGCGATTTCAGCTTTGCTTAACACCTCATTTCTCCGCAGAGCCTCCTTCACAAAAATGAGTGGTGATGGTGATTCTCTTCTAATAGATGAAAATTATTCACAGACCATTTAGACATTTTGATTAAGGAAGATAATTATGTTAATTTGTTTTACACTGGTAATTACTATCACCTAAAATGTTAAATTATTCTTCATCAGATGAAAGAAAATTTTACATCTGCTGAAGCCAAAAGTGTTCAATCTGCAACTTGAATACTGCATTTTCCAAAATGAAAGACCAATTCCGAGCTTGTTGTCGTTGTTACTTCCAAAGCTTGACACCTGAAAATAGTGCAGCCAGAAGGCTGGTAGTCTGTTGGTATCTATTCTCTTAACATTTAAGCTTGTGGGGTAGCCAGTAGCTAATATAAACTATTGGCTTTCATTTACTTCTTTTTGTATTTCCTCTTTTTTAAATATATTTTTTAAAATTATTTACTCTTCTGAATAGATGTAGTTTTTGTATTATTTCTTGGCTTGTGTATTTTTTATGGCACTCTGTAACACTTAAAAGCATAAAACACAATGTCTTTCCTTTGGTATCTAATAGAAACTGAAGCTTAATCTCAGAGCAAGCTCAAGCAACACCACACCACTGTACAAAATTGTGACTTAAAATCCAAACTTGGCCATGCTGTCATGTCTTCTTTATAATTTGCTGCAGCTACTCTCACTGTGGCTTCTTTGATCAAGCTCCCCAATGAGTTCTCTGAACTGCCCCGTACCATTCCACTTCACCCTTTTTTCTGACTGAGGACACAAAGGCTATTTATCAGCTCTATCTTCTTACACAGAGTGTGAGGATAAGCAGGCAGTACTGCGCTGTAAGAGCTCTGGTGTTGGTATATAAGGAGCACTGACAGACCACTGCGGGGATCTATATACTTATGTGCCTTTGGGGATTTGTCTCTTGGTGATATTAAAATGCAAATTGTGAAACCGCAGTAGTAGGCGGCCTCACGACACCCATGTATGGCAAAGCCTCAATGGCATGAACAATATTTAAAGTAACTGTTTGATCTTTTTGCTCCTTGGCTGGGAGAAAATAGCTGCTGAGGTAGCTTAACCACAACTTAGTGAGCTTGACTAAAGGAACACTGAGCCCAAATAATCATGACGTGGCTCATTTTTACAATTCACTGTACTCCCATGCGTTAAAGCCAGCAGAAACAAGCAAGGGGATTTTCAACGCTAACCTGTTGAAAATCAGTTTCAGAGGGTTTTCATGGAATTATTTTTTATGCACTACTTTTACAGCATCATTTCCCTCCTTTGCAATACCTGACAATTCTCTCTCTCGCTGCAGGAGGCCTTGATTAGCGCCTGGCTACAGTTCAGTGACGGCTCTGTGGCTCCACTAGACCTCTACAATCCAGACTTTTTTGTCCTGACAGCCACTTCACTAGATGAGGAAGTAGTGACAGTGCAGCAGGACCCTTCCTGGAAATGGCCCGTCGTTGTGACAGAGGCGGAAGGTCAAGGCATGCTTGTCAGGGTGGAAATGACTGTTAGTGAAGTCTGCCAGAAATTCAAGCGACGCAGCATTATAGCAGCGGGAAACTGCAACATCAGGGTGAAGTTTGGTCATAGTGATAGCTCAAGGGGAGGGAGCAGTGACTATGGCCCTGATGGAGATGATATGGAAAACAGAGGCAGGCTCTCCTCCCAGGACAGGACCAGCCTTGACACGCACTACTATGGCAGTTCCATCTCTGACATGGAGGATGGAGTGCTGAAGAGAGCCACCACAACAAGAAGCGCAATAATCCGCAGACCCAGTGGGGATAAAATTCCAGTCGATGGTAGCCAGAGCATACCAAATGACTTTGCTGACTTCCCCGCACAAGTAGATCTGCCTCGTGATCGCAATATGGACGATGAACTCATTCAGGCTGCTCGAGGGCTCACAGACCTAGAAATTGGCATGTATGCATTGTTGGGGGTCTTCTGCCTCGCCATCTTGGTCTTTCTTATTAACTGCATTTCCTATACGCTCAAATACCGTCACAAGGAGCTCTCCATTGAGGGCCAGGAGAACATGAACCATGCTCATGACTGGGTGTGGCTGGGGAATGAGGCAGAGCTGCTGGAGAGTCAAATCAGCCTTTCACCTCAACAGGAGGAACAGACCTCCATGATAGACTCAAGCAGCGGCCTCGAGGAGGGCAGCCACTTGCTGAACGGAGGGTCTGCCCTGAAGAACGTGCCAAGCCAAGTGCACCGGGCAGCAGACACAGGCTGCATAGCCAAGGACAGCAAAGGAGACTCCCCCACCACCAAGAGAAAGCGAGTTAAGTTTACCACTTTTACCACTATCCCCTCGGACAATAGCTACCCCACAGTCAGCACACTGACTGGAAGCCACAGCCAGGACATTAAGTGGGTGTGTCAAGACGTGCAGCTTGGAGACTCCAAGGAGTTACGCAATTACATGGAAAGATTAAACGACAGTGCTTTAAAAGAGGTGGCATAATGTACTGTGTGCACTTGTGACAAACTCACCCATATGCCTTCCAGCCAGCAGAGAGTGGGTCTCAACAGAAACCAGACCCAAAGTTGGTGACAGGAATAAATTTACTTCGAACCCAAACTGCCAAAGGGTCATTACATTTTAATGTCATGATGCCACATATGACCGATGATAACTGACGAAACGTATGATGACATAAGGTGGTTCTTTTTTCATTTGTTTATCAGATGATTGCCATTTAATCGTCGTTTTATTATTACAGGATTTAGAGTCAAGTAAGGATCGCAGGACTGACTTGCAGCAAAGCATATAGAGTTTAAAACAGACAGTGACATGACTAGATAGATATTCCAAATGTGTGTGCACATTAAATGGCTTTGGAAGTTCTGTATCATTTTGGATTTCTTATATCAGAGTTCTGGAAAGGCCAAAGCAATCCAAGACAAATC
>JASGAU010385444.1:0-11726 GCA_030220045.1 Australoheros facetus | reverse complement strand
ACTTTCCGGTTCATTCTCATCCTCCTTAACAAGGCATAAGACCTGTTATGTATATACTGAACAATCTCCAAAGCATTGTACTGTTGCTCTGTATATTGTATTTTCATAACATTTAAGGAATACACAATAATGTCAAGAGTGTGCATCAGCTTTTATTGACTGCAGCATCGTAAGGTTTTAAGTCCTTAGATTTACTGAAGTAGATGGTTAAGAAGGTAGAACCAATTAAACATTGATCTTTGTATCAAAGAGTATTTATAAGATGTAATTTACCCACAAGCCACATCACAATCTAATCCTGTTTAATGCTGGTCAGTGGAGAAAAGCATCAATACTCTCATCTTGTCTATTAGAACCCAGTGCCCTGGCATGGCAGCCAGTATACATGAAGGAGCTTTTAAACTAAATGACTGACCATCATGATAATGTGACATTTCCCAACACCGCCCTCTCAGTTTAAAGTTTTGCAAGCGCTGAAGAAAATACCAATTAATGCCGCTGTCCCACAATTACAAGCAAGGTAGGAAACATTTTCTTTTTTGGAAGTGGATCTTTTTTATTCAGATAATTGCACAAATAATAATCTTCTCTGAAAAAAAAAAATTCCTAAACAAGTGCAGTCGGCTGAAAAATTGCATTTTTCTCAGTGAACATTATTATCATAACAGTGGTGTTGGGGGATCGTGTGTGTGTCAGTGTTATTATTTTCCATCAAGCAGAGAAATGTTCACATTAAGTTAACTGTTGCCGCAGTGTGGATCAGATTGTTAATCAGCAGCATTGTCAATATTATTCATTTCTGCAAATAGTGGATGTACCTTGAGTAGAATTAGGGATGTCGGTTAGAATAGCTCACTTCTGTCAGCAGTCACCGCTGAATGGAGCCCCACCAGACACCTACATGGATGTTTAGCAGCTTTTCGGGTTATTTCTTTGCCTTGCCATGTGTTAGATGAGAAGGTTTATACCATTCTCATGTCTGAATCAGCCTGAATATGACACTACAGCCAGTAAACAGTTACCAGTCACAGAAACTTAGAGACCATTTGGCAACCCCATGGCAACTTCCAGTCACTTGGGAAAAATGTGTTTTCCCCAAAATCAGTCACAAAGAGGCTGATGCATCAAAAACCTCCTTGTGGTTGCTTTAGTTGTTAGCAAATTGCCACAGAGAGTTTGCATGGGAGACACCAACTTGTGTGCAAAGACTCACTAACTATTAGTAGAATGGTATGAAGTATGAAGTGTTACTTACCAACCTTTAAAAAGTGCTGGCTAGCTGTTTTTTCCCCTATTTCCAGGCTGTGTCCTAATGCAAAATTCTACTTTGCAGACATGCAGGTGATATGAATTTTCCTCATCAAATCATCTTTAAAGAAGAGGGGGAAAAATAATATGCAATAATATGCATTATTTTTTAAATATATATTTTGTGGCTTTAGTGCTATCTCCAGGGGACTGAAGAAGGGTCCGTGTGTAGAGTTTGCAGTGCACTGGTGCCATAGCTGCTGCGCTCGGTCGGTGGACTGTGAAGGGCGAGGAATGCCTGTGTGTAGATATGGGAGGGATTTAACGGCCAGCCACAAGGGTAATGATTGATGGAGGGCCCTGGTTAATTAAAACACCACCGTGACCCTCTTTCTGTGACCATTGTTGGTGGCTCCAGCCTTTTCAGGTAGAAGAAGTCCAACCCATTAAAGGCACACTATATTCACCCCCTTGGGTTCCAGTTTCAGATGTGCTCACACCTGCTGGGATGCAGCATAGGAAATATAATGACTGCATTCACTTCAGTTCATGGAGCATGTTAACTCAAGGCTCAGTTTTGTTGGCCTTGAAGTCTTGACTTCATGAAAAGGGGAAAAAATAAGCTTCCCCAGGCCTCCATCTTAAATGGATTTTTAATTAAATTGATGATGTGAGACCAACAAACTCTCACTAATGGTTGGCTGTGCTCCCTGTGGTCCTAATGTGCCGAGCCTGTATTTGCAATTTCCAAATGATTATTCGCTGTTTGATTTATGTTGCTCCATCTGAATTCATTTTAACATCAGTTCACAGCAGGTTCACCACAGTTAAACATACACAAAACACTCCGTCGGAGAGGAGCGAAGGATCAGCCGACGAGGTCCGCTTGAAATTCCAGTCCGACCCATTCTTACAGATGGAGTCGCAGGGAGCTAGAGGCAAAATTGTTTACAACACCCTTGTGCCAAATCTGTCTCCTGTAAACACAATCTCCCACCTGACCAGCAAACCACACTGGGAAGATAAACACCACAGCACACACCAACAAATGTTCACTTGTCTTACTATCTTTGCAAGGGCTCTCAGGCTCTCAGGCAAAGTCCTTACCCCAGCAGCAACCGGAAGATGTAAAGCTCTCAGAGAAATAAATAAAAATGTCATAAATATGTAGTTTTGTTTTGTTTTTATAAAAATAAGTAAACTGTACATCTGTTAGGGGCTGGTTCAGCTGCACACTTAGTACACTAATGAATGAGTACATCATGAGGATGTGTGTTGGAGTGCTTCACAACAACCTAGAGTACATCTGTTCCTTATAATGAAGACATCACCCAGTGCAACAGTGTGTCTTCATTCCTTTTGGACAAAAGAGGCGCCCTGTGGCATTTAAAAAAAAAGTGCTAGTGTGTTAGTTGTTGGAGAATATTCATTATAGTCAATTAATTAGATTCTGTCTTTTTATGGGATTTCTTGACAGTAAGAAATATATAAAATATTTACAGTCTCCCTATTTTGGGCCTCCAGAATCAACAAAGTGATGTCAGCACAAACTCACAGGTATAAACAGAGTATCAGGGATGACTCCAAACTCCAGCAGCAATAAACAACTACAGTAGCAGGTGAAAGGCTGCAGCAGCATGACTCGAGCACCCAGCCATGTCATTTAGATGTATTGGCCCACTAGTAAGGGCACCGTGCACAGGGGATCGACATATCAGGCAGTGCTCTCAGACAGGCTGAGGTATTTTTCCAGCTGCTGAAGAACAACAGAAGGTCAGAGGGCTACCAAGATACACCTGGCACAAATGGTATTCCTCAGAGTGGCTAAAAAAAAGATTTATCTTGATACCTGTACTGTTTTATGGGAGTCAAGTCCCATTCTGTACAAATAAGATACTCTAAACCACGGGGCCTGCACATAATAACTAAGGCTGATGCCTTAAATCCAGATGGATGTATGCTGTTAAAGCGTTTTACGGTTGCTTATTTCACACATCATCTGTCTGAATGAACATCCTCACCTGCCCGCCTCGCTCGGTCTTAGAGAGATCAGTCTTACAAGCGACAAGCACATTTTCTGGAACAAGAGATTGCGAGAGGTTATGTTATCCTCAGCACGACTTTGCTGGTGTAGCGTTTCAGAAACACATCAAACATGATTTTAACAACCTGCCTCTCGTCCCATTTGGACTCTCTGGACTCCGGGATGCCGTGTGATTAGTTCTATTTAAGTGCTGATGGTGAGTACTTAGAGATGAGTGATTTGTCTGCTTGGCTGTTTTCTTAAATGTCGTGTCTGCATTAACTTATCCTAATTAACATGCAGCAATACCTCCTAATCCTGCAATTACTGGAGAAACATCTCCGGGAGCATCTGACGGCCCCTCATTACACAGGTATGGCCCAGTAATACAATTAAAAGCAGCTTAACATTCTGTAGATTAGCCTGCCCCTGAAAAATCACAGACACACAGCATACACAGTGGTCTTAATTAAGCAATATGAAGACACACAGAGCAGAATTCACAAATGAAAACTCTTTATGGCATTTTGTACACTGAACATCTCTTTTTTTTTCCTTTTCAAGGAAACACAGTTTGATACATGTCTACTTACTGTAGTAGTAATGATAGTTGGAGAAGTATTGCCTCTAATTAAAATCTGTAAAATAACTTCACTGTTTTAATTTATATTTTATGGGTTTTCATCTTTTACTTCATCTTTGACCGCAGCTGTGCTGTACAACACAGAATGTTCAGTTCAATTCGATTTTATTTATATAGAAACAAATCACAGTAAACACTCAGCTCAAGGCGCTCTATATTCTAAGGTAAAGACCATGCAATAAATACAGAGAAAACCCAACAATCAGACAACTCCCTATGAGCAATCACTTGGTGACTGTGGGAAGGAAAAACTCCCTTTTAACAGGAAGCAACCAGAGCAGAACCAGGCTTACAAGGATGTAGCCACTGGGATGTTAGCCATTTATTTGTAAAGCCTTAATTTTAGTGTAATTAGTGTAATTGTTGCTTTGTTTGTATTTTGTCACAAATTATCATTTGACCAAAAGTGTGGAGTGTTGTCATTCCAAGAAAATCTACTCCCTCGAAGTTGTACTGGAAGTGGAAATATAGAGAACAATACCATTTTGTCCCAGCAAATAGACCTGTTTGTTTCTGTTGGAAAACCACACATTGGAACATGGGAGTCTGACTCATATTTGGAGCCAGCCTCACTCAAGGTTTTTGAAACTTCTTTGTTGGCTTCATTTTTTAGACCTGAAAGTTCAATTTTGTGTGTAGTTGAGACCAAAATCAAGGCGGAGCTCAACAACTACACTCAGTTCTAAGTACTCATGTAATCACGTAATACAGTAATGGCCTGTTTGCAGATGATGTATTTTTATATTTGCTGTAGCTAATGTGATTCCATTCCAAGACTCTTTAACTTAAGAATAGCTAAAGGCAGAATTAAAAGAGTTTACGGTATAGACTACAAAGATGGCTGTAGCCACGGTGCAGCTTGTCTGAGAAACTGAGACACACTGGAGGCTCATATGGCAGAGACTTGTCAATCACAAAAGGAGCATTTGATTTGCAGGAAACACTATCAACTTAGGAAGTCTATAAACTTTGGAGGCTACAAATTCTCCTGGCTTATGGTTAAAAAATAAAGAGCATAGAGAAGGTTCTCCAAGGAACTGTTTGTTCAAGCACTGTCTCATAAATCATCCTAAAATATGGGGGAGCCCAGTACCAGAACTACATCTCTCAGTGTTTTCCCCCCAGTTCTGCTTCCACAACCGCTGTGATGTGTCTGAAATTCCTCTCTACATGAGAAACAAGCAGCCACACTAGAATTATGACCTCAAGGCATTGTGCTGGTTTGAAACATCAAGCTGTCTGCTCAGTCACCGCTTTGTGGGCGCTCCGACCAAATTAAACAGGAAATGGCCCTCCCCGAGCGTCACGGCTCACAGGCCTTAACATTCAAATATGAGCTGCGATGACGCTGATTTCAATCTGTGTCTGATGAAACTAAGAAGAAATATGGTGCTTTTCCCAACGGGAATGCAAAATGAGGCTTTACACCTCTGTGTTAGCAACCTTTTTCCCCCTACAGCAAGCCACAGGGTGTGTTTTCTGTAATATAAATAATTTAGGCACTCCACTTTGAGTTTGCCTTAGGACCAACAAACCATGACCCTAATCATGAAAGCAGGCTTTTAAAAGCGCAATCCGTGAT
This sequence comes from Australoheros facetus, assembly GCA_030220045.1. NCBI lineage: Eukaryota > Metazoa > Chordata > Actinopteri > Cichliformes > Cichlidae > Australoheros > Australoheros facetus. The sequence goes on along the minus strand of JASGAU010385444.1, from coordinate 6,230 downwards.
TCACATGTCAACAACAATGTCGCCATGCTGCCTGCATTTAAAACACAGGACTGCAGCATGTTCTTCCCCTCTTATCAATAAAATATTTTGTGTCACCAGTAATAAACCTATCAACATTTAAGTTGTGAACAGAGGCAGACTGATAATTTTTCATATATGTATAACTCGGGGCGGCAAAACCTGCAGCAAAGCAGTGTCTGCATGCGAAAAACTCTAATAAACATGCCTTAAAAATCACAAGGGAATATGACTTTCAGAGTAACGAGTAAAGTGAAGTGACAGACAATTTAATTAGCTTTGAAAGTTATTCTTTATTTAGGCACTGGCTGAAAACGACAAAGAAAATTCTTAAAATAATACACTTTATTAATAGGTACACAGAACACTACAAAACAATATCCCAGTTCTGTACCACACTGAAATACAATAAATCTTTTTTTTTTTTTTTATATGACTGAGATGACAAAGTAATTACATATACAATAAGCGAGATAACAAGGAACATGTAATTATCTGATCAAATAAACAAAAAGAGGTGTTTCATACTGTCAGTGAGAACCTTGCTTTTTATACAACACAAATGCAACTTCATTTACTTCAAATCATAAATGATGACGAGCTGAGCTCTGAGCTCCCAAAGGCAGGCTTACATTTCCAGGAGCTTCATGTCACATGACACTTTTCCTAGCGAGTCCTGAGAGTTTCCTTGTTTCAGTAAAATACCTTATTTTGCTTAATCTGAGGACTGAAAACACACACACACACACACACACACACACACACACACACACACACACACACGCACACACACGCATAAAGCTAAAACAAATGCATCACAGGCTTATAAATATAACAAAACAATTTCTGGTGAAGCTGCAAAGCCATGATAACACTGTAAATGTTTCTCAAAGCAAATCATGTGAAAACATATTTACTTCTATGAATTTCTCAGTATAGAGATGGTACCACTGTGACAAGCATTTTTATTATTGTAAGGTTTATACACAAGGATAGCTGTTAAGCTAACAGTCAGTTTCTAATAACTCGTTTGTCGTGCAGAGATTCGATTTTGCAGCTTGACCAGAAATTAAAAATTGAAGCTTCACAGGAGTTGTGGAGTATTTCTGCCATGTGGAGGTATGTATGTATGTACGAGTCATGCACAGTGCTGTCTGAGCACGCTAGATTAAAGTGGTTGTAAACTGACCGATTAAACATTTGCATCTTGAACAGCAAATATTTCTGGGACTGTGCAACACGGCTGTTTCAAAACTACCCTCTGCATCAAAACTAACTCCCCATTTGGTGCGATCTCTTCTAAGATACTGCATGAGTGTGAATGAAATAGTGCTGAGACTCAAGAACATTTAATCTACAAATACCCAACTTTAGGATTACAGATGCAAATGATTTAAATACTGATGTGTCATACCGGAATATGTGAAATAAAATTCAAAAATGAGTTGTCTTTGTTAGATAACACAAAGTAAATAACTATAAAACTGAGGATTTGAAAATATTCAGGTAACACATTTTATGGCACTGCTTCTTAAGTGCAAATGATCAAAGAAAGGCAACAGAAGTAGACACACAGAGGTAAGCAAGTACAATATAAATGGTTCAAATACAGCTCTTGCATGAATCTCTATACTTTGAGTGGTATCGGTGCAGTCAGTCAGTGATTTTAAATCCATTATTGGTGGATAGCCCTCAGAAGCTAAATCTAACATAAATAAGAGCGTAGTTATGACAGTTATGACTTCTTTTGAAATAGGTCACCCAAACTGCTGTAGGATAATTAGTAAGTACCGACTTGGCAGGATCTTTGAGCACTGAGCGATTTGATTGAAAAAAAAGCAGGTATGGTGATGGTAGTGGGCTGCAAGTTCATCAACATGCAGACGTGTGGGGTCACGAGGAAGTGCGTCTCTGCTGCTGAAATCCTGCTCGGGCTTTCTGCTTGTCGTACTTGACAGAGACAATGATGAAGACCAGCAACGTGACGCCCTGGATCCCTGCCAGGAGGAAGAAGTAGTAATGCAGAGAGCAGTCATTGATATTACCTGCAAGAGAGAAAACAGGCACATGTTATTAATAGAATATGTAAGCGTTTAGCTGAGACTCCACACAATAAAATTGGCATTCGTATAACTCTAAGAAACTTGGAGCTTAAAAAAAAAAAAAAAAAAAGACAAATATGGAAATCTGGAGAACAAAAGTACTGCAACATATTCAGAGGGTGACAGCAGGAGGGTTCTTTGTCACAAAGTACTACTCCATGTTAAAGGAATACCAAAAGCAAAGGTAAATGGCCACGAGCTTGCAACTGTGGCAGGTTGCTGTGTATTCAGCAGACATAAAAGGGGTGCTTGAAGTGAGCATGTCAGGGAAACACGATTCTGTCAGGAATTAGGATTCAGCAGAAGGGTGAGGGCTTGTTACTTCTCATTTCACCATTGTGAAATCTTCTGAAAGTGAAGACAATTGACCCCACACTTCAGCAGTGATAAAGGAAAGCGGTATTGATGATGTGGAACTGAAGTATCAGAAATAACAGAGCAATGCAAGCCCTCAGCTATGATTCGAGCCGGGGAGTCTTTCATCGGTATTAAAGGGATTTTTGTTCCTCGTGGGACTGGGATGTGATGAAAAGAAGGAAAAAATAAACTGATGCTTCCACTGTGATCTGTGGGACTGAAATGTGACTTTTATTTTTTTTACAAGAGGGAGGGGAAGACAAAAAGACTGAGCTGAGGGTGGAGGAGCAAAGGAAACACAATAAGTTCACACATAAGAAAAAAAAATAGTAGTAGTCACGGTGTTTGTTGACATTCCCCGCCCGTTTATTCCTACTGGGTTTGGCAAATCCAGCCAGACATCATCCAACTTTGACTGTCTCAGCATTTGCTTCACTGTTGGCCGAAGTCGCGGTTCTCATTCAGCGACAACACTCAAGAGGAAAGCTTAAAACAAATCCTGTTTTGGTCATGCTAGGGGTTTACATGAAGGGCAAAGCCGATGCAGTTGGTTTCACTGGTCAAGTATGGTGACAATTGGATTGGCATTAAAGCAGCTTTTGTCCAAATGACCGTGTGAGACAGATCAATTGACTTTCAGCCAACAGCATGAGATGATGCTCTGAACTACTGTGCTGGACAAGGAGGGATTTTTAGGCTGTAAAGGTGCCTCAACACGAGGAGAGGAAATTTATGATGTTATGCTACAAAATGTCTTTATTCATTTAATGGTAGACCTTACATTACTATTACCTGTAAATGAGTAAATGTGACACCCCAGAGCAATCTGCTGTCTTCCTATTAGCTCCTGTGTGGAGCTGTCACACAGGAGGGGAAAAAAGTCAGAGAAAGAGAAGCAGGCTTGATTTTAATTAGATAAGGGCGCAATGCTGATTTCAAGTTCTGTGTACTCAAGTCAAGTCTAATCATACCTGTCAGTTTAAAGTTAACAGCCTCCTAGGTTGAGATGGTGCATGTGGTTAAGATTTTTCATTTATTTCATTCTTTTACTTTAACTACTTCACTGGGTGATTTAGAAACACGTTTAGTGTTCTGCGTGTCTTGGAGTTAGCACCTCAAACACACACAGGTTGACCCTTTACTCTAACCAAACCAGGGCACAAATATTTGAAAGCAGTATTAACACAGATGGACATTTAATATAAATTTCTATGTAAAACTGACCAGCTCAGTTTAAGGCCATGACCCAGAAACAAAACCAAAGTTTTCAATTGAAGAGTTAACAATTTCCTAGGCTATCAGGTCAGAAGTTCTTTTTCCTTTTCCCCAGCATTCACATGGATGCCCCATAAATTCACCCGCCAGGTTGAGACTGTGAAAGCAGTAACAGTAACATACTGTGGCATCTGAGGGAAAATATTAAGCAGAAATAAACCTAACTGTGGTGCGTGCCACTGTAAGCCAGCTCACAGCGCTGGAGTTTTCTGGCCACAGCATCACAATCTTTGTTTACCCATTCTGCTTGCTAGATTCACAGACTCCCTGTGACTCCACTCCACTCCAAACTGAAATTCAAGTTGAAGGTTGCACTGGAGGAGATCCAGCACACAGGGTTTTAGATTACTGTCCTCACTGCTCACTAAAAATGTAAAAATCAAAGAAGAGATTATGGAGGACAGGCAGGCGAATATATTGGTGCTATGAGAATACAGCAAAGCGAGCTGATTTTGCAAATAAACACATTACTCTGTCCATCTGACCCAACATAATCTATAAATGGTAATGAACAACAAAAAAGCCCTGTAGAAAACCCAACTCACTGCATAGGTACTGAACAGCTTCAAGTTCAGTGGGGTCTCCTTTGCTTCTAATCAAAGAGCAGGATTTGTGGTGGAGCAGCTCTCACTGCTTATCAGATCACACTATGTATATTGTGCAAATACAGATAACCATTTTCCCCACTTGCTGTGTTGCATGCATGTTTTTGTGGATAATTAGACACCAAGGTGAACAAAGAGGCGGTGCTATGATACATCCCTCAGGAGTGACCCCTCATCAATGCCCTGAACACCGGGCTGTTTCTATAGCTTGAAACCTTTGATCAAGGAACAAAGAGCTGGCTGATGACTTTGACCCCTGCTGCAGTTTTAGCTTATTCTGTGATGTCATCTTAATCTGGTCAAGAGTGTAAATAGTTTTTGATCTATTTCTCACAAAGACAGTGTTTTAATAATTCATGGCACTGAAAAACAGTGTGTTTGACAGTAGGGCTTGAAAGGAAAGGGTGCAGTGAGGGTACTTAGGTGTTCAATCGATAATTCACAGATAGTAAACCAAGAAGAGTCTGCTGCTGCAGTCTTAATTCACAAAGCAGCACCACATAAAGGAAGTAATACAGCATACAAATGATGTATGGGAACACATATACATGCTCACTAGTAATATCCAGAGTTTTTACTAAAATATGACCCATTTAATTTAGAATACAGACAATATAAAAATAAGTGCAGGATCTACAGGAACATATTCAACAGCCTCTGAGTTTGCTCTAGGGCGCTGGGCCTGAGACAAATCCAGATTTTTGAAAAGTTTTATTCAATTTAAAGTTAAATAAAATAATAACTCAAAGTAGCTTAAAGAATATTCTGACAGATGACTGGATCACAACCTTTGTGCTTGTTTTTCAAACCTAGCTCTTACCCACCAGAATGAAAATTGCTACTGGTAAAAAGCAACTTCCAATTTTTGGAACAACAGTGCAGGGTTTAATTTTTCAGTGGTTCTTGCTCTAATTTCATTAGTGGAACTGTTGCAAAGGAAACAATCTCAGTATCTCTTTATTCACAGCTAAATTATTTTTTTTCCCCCTCCTCAGCGCGTATCACCTACACTGTGGTACAGACACCATTCTTGCACCAAATTGACTGGGTCAGTGGTGAGATGACTGCTTTTTGGTTTTTTTTGGATGTATGTTTTACGGTTTTCAAAGTATTTAATAATTTGTTGGGGAAAAATAAATCCCAAAAATCTTTCCCCATTTAATTGAATGAGAGGGCTGGAGTGTAGTAATTAACTGAGAGAAGGGAAAAAAATTTCTTCTGAAAATTTTCTGTCTAACCTGCCACTGAGCTCATGATTTTCGCTATACAAGCATCATTTTATCACCAAACCAAAGGGAAATCTGTTTTCTTTCTAAATATATCTTCTTCAAAGCCAATGGACTTAGAGGTTTGTTTGTTTTTTTAATCTGTAGGTATTTGAGTGAGAAGATTGCCATCTACACATTTTTAACACTAGGAGAAAAAAAAAAAAACCCTACTCCAACCTCTTCCAAGGAGGTTGCTGTCCTATTTTTATTCTGATGCGACTGAGCCATTACATGAGGGACTAGGTCTGTTGGCTTATTATTGGAAGACCAGTATGCTTTAAAATTTGTGGAATTTCAAAATAAAAGCAGTTACTGGTTGACTGATTTTCAAAAGGTCCAGGACAGTTACAGGCATAAAAGCCCCCCAATTACTTATTGGATGTTACCAAAATTTTGCTTGTGGAAATTTACTGTTCTTCTTTAATGTTCCATTTAGCTTAGTTAAACTTTTTACTGTATAATTGCATATAATTCAGCATTTTATGCCAACCTTTTAAGCCACAACTGTTAAACACCAAGCAACAAAGTGCAGCAGACAACAGTATAAAGACTCTTGCAGCATCTAACGTGAACCCTCAGTTTCTTTTATATATATATATATATAT
>JASGAU010385438.1:0-36417 GCA_030220045.1 Australoheros facetus | reverse complement strand
CACACACACACACACACACACACACACACACACACACACACACACACACACACACACACAGAAAGATCAATTGGAGAGAAAGAGCCTAAATAAATACCCGCAGTGCTGAAAGCAGCCAAACAGAAGGATGTGTCGTTGAGATGGTTATGAATATTTTTTTTGTCTAATGGTTGAAATTTTATTTTTGAAGAAGGTCATGAAGTCACTGCTAGTTACTGGACCGCTCTTCTGTGTTTAACCTCTTGGTGCCTTTTGGAGCATCTGGATTGAATTTTCTGAAAAATAATACGAGCTGCTGTCAGGCTACATCATTTATCCCAGGCTGTCCAAGAAGTCTGCAGCTAATGTTTATTGACTGAACTTCGAGTATTTTATTAGTCTGTGTGTTACACCAGCATGCTTGATAACCAACCTTGCTAGCATTATCTAATAACTAAGCACTTAAATATGGTCATGTCACATCCAAAAACTAGCATAGCAGGATGTGAAAACCCTAATGTTGAGGCGTCAGAATATGGAGTCCAGAAACCAACAGGTCATGGTTTGGTTAAAATATCTTTCACAATGGAAAGGACTACTAGAGATTTTACAAGCACCTCTTTACAAGACCAGATTTTTACATAATCTCAGTTGTTCTCTTTTATCACTGACGTCCATAGATGTTAGCTGGTAGGCAGAGGAAAGAACCTACTTGCAATACATAGAGTGATAACTGATAAGAGCCAGTCAGTGAGTCAATGGGCCGATAACATTTGAACAGGATTCTGCTACTTCCTTGGGAACACAAAAATGTATGTTTCAGGTGATTTTGCTAGATTTACTTAACTTGATAAAGAATGTGTAAGTCTAAAGTAAAGTATGAGATAAGGAAGTGTTACAGTACTGCACTTCCAAATCACAGCCTGGGGATGCTATCCAAAATGCACCCTGTGCCAAAATTTATTTAACCATTAACCATGAAAACAACGTCCCCTAAAGTAAACAAATCAGTCACTTTGGACTGAACTACCACATTTCCCTAACTTGCCTTTTTGCTTTGACCAAGCAATACTTAAACTATACCTTCGTCCAAATCAGAAAATTAGGGAATAAGGTATGGCGTATTTTTTCATTTGGTGTCAAATAAGATATAAATAAATCTTTACAGTGGCACATATACAAAGAGGGAGATGTCATGTTCTGCCTTATTAAGAACAATGTATAACTACATGTATGACTTCAACTCAAAATATAGTCAGTGTAATGAACCATGTAATGCTGAATTGGTCTGTTTTTAGTTGTTGAGATTTCCTTTGTCAGATCTGTGCCTATATAAAAGGGATATATTTTCTTCAGAGAATCAAGAGAAAGTCTTAATGTAATATCTTTCTGTGCTTGTTCAGTGCTGAAGCATCAATCTCTTTGTAACATACTGAAATTGATTATAAAAATTATTAATGGATATGACAATGGACTCACTGTGAAGGCTGGTCAGCATTAATTAAGGCTTCAACAGCCAAAAAAAAGAAAAGAAAAAGAAAAAAGTTGAAAATCCATCAGAGATGCAGCCTGAGAGAACAGAAAACATTTTATTTGATATGAATGATTTTCCAACAGAGCCTCAGATGAGAAATATTACCCCAATGTTGTTCTTTCCTCAGTAACATACTGTCATCCCATAACAAATATGACACAAACATCTACACAAGGCACATACACCAATCATCCACAACATTAACACACACAGGGGAATAGCATTTATCATCTTGTCTCAATTCATTCATTCGAGTGGATGTAACTTTGATACCTCCAGCAGTATAATGTGCCTCACCGAGCCCCAAAACTGACCATAACCAATTTGAGGAATATGATAAAGAACCCAGGGCATTAATTCAATTCAATTCAATTCCATTCAATTCAATTCAATTTTATTTATATAGCGCCAAATCACAACAAACAGTCGCCTCAAGGCGCTTTGTATTGTGGGCAAAGACCCTACAATTAACCCTTCATCCAAACCACCCAGCAACTCCTCTGACTGATCTGACCTCCCTGCACTGCCAATGTTCCAGTGTCAGACACCACAAGAGAGCCCAAGGGTCCTGCATAGCTCAGCAGGTCAGAGCTGTTTCAGCAGCATGATTCGAACCTGCTAACAGCCCCAGTTCCAAAAAAGTTGGGGTGCTGTGTAAAATATAAATAAAAGCAGAAAGTAACGATTTACAAATCTAATAAAACAATATTTTATTAACAACAGAAATGATAAAACATATCAAATGAGAAGATATACATATGAAATATATCAAAACTGAGAAAATGTATCATATTAAGAAAAATAGGGTCATTTTGAGTTTGATGGCAACACATTTCCAAAGAAGTTGGGACAGGCCCATGTTTACCACCGTGTCGCATCCCATCTTCTTTTAACAACAGTCCACACATTCCTGGGAACTGAGGAGACCAGCTGCTGGACTTCTGGGAGAGGAATGTTGTCTCGGTCTTGACTAATGTAAAATTCTAGTTGCTCCTGGGTCTTTTTTTTTGTACTTTTTGTTTAATGATGCATCAAATGTTTTCACTTGGTGAAAGTTCAGGTCAGTTCAGCAACTGGACTCTACTACAAAGCTTTGCTGTTGTAATAGCTGCGGTATGTGGTTTTGTGTTGTGATGTTGAAATATGCAAGGCTTTCCAGGGGAAAAAAAAGGGGGGGTATGTACATACCTTTCAGCACTGGTNCCCCCCAGCACTGATTGAAATGAACACTGATAACAAGCCAGATGGTTCCTCTGCTCTTTAGTCCAGAGTGTGGTGGTTCGCCATAGGTTTTGGGTTTGAGCCTTCTCATCTCTGTTCTCTGCCTTTTGCTTTATCGTTTGTCCTTCTCTGTCATGTATGTGGGCGTGTGCCTAACCATGTTTCCTCCTCCAGAGTAGGTGTGGCTTTTTTTTTGGCTCCAGCTGGTTCACCTGCTGTTCATTACCACTCACCAACGGTATTTAACTCCGGCTCTTCTTTCTACTTGTTGCTAGATTGTTAACCTGCTCAGTGTGGTAGTGTTGCTCAGGCCTGTTTCACTCTGGTTTATCTGTTACAGAGATCTGAAATCATACTCACCTGCTTTGTCTTCCTTCATCCCAGGAAAGCTACTTGCCTTGACAGCCTGTTTATCCCTGCCATTCACTGTCTGCCCAACAGTGGAAAACACACCTGCAAAGAGAGACTAATGTGAGCGTGAACTGATTTATTGAACTGCTTGTCAGCTCACTTACCTGTTTTTGAACTAGAGGAAAGAAGACGGCTGTGTTTCTGGATCAAGTTCAGATGTGGCTTCTTTGCATGATAGAGCTTTAACCTGCATTTGTGGATGGTGCGGTGAACTGTGTTTACATACAGGGATTTATGGAAGTGTTCCTGAACTCATGCATTGACTTCCATGACAGAATCTTGCCTGTTTTTAATGCAGTGCCCCCTGGGGGCCAGAAGATCATGGGCATGCAATATTGAATATTTCGTTATCCACAAGTACATAATATCAAAACAATCTGGAGCAATCTCTTTGTGCAAGGGACAAGGTCAAAACTCAAGGTCTTCATAACAACATTATTGAAATGTTCCACAATCTGCAGATTGGTGAACCTCTGCCCATCTTGACTTGTGAGAAAGTCTGCCTCACTAAGATGATCATCTTATACCCAATCATGTTACTGACCTGCTGCCAATTAACCCAATTATATGCAAAATGTTCCTCCAGCTGTACCACTTAGTACCACTTATTTTTTTGGTCTTTAATTGCCACAGGCCCGTTTTTGAGAAGTGTTGCTGCCATCACATTCAAATTAAGGCAATGTTTTTCCAGGAAATGGTAAAAAAGTCAGTTTATACATTTGATGTTTTCTATGTTCCACTGTAAATTTTGAGATTTGCAAATCATTGCATTCTGCTTTAATTTACATTTTATACTGCATCCCACCTTTTTTTTAGAATTTGGATTGTAGTATTAAGAGGTTTTAACGTTGTGACAGACTGAGATAATGTGAAGATGAGGTTTTGTTGTGAGTGACCAGGATGGACAAGGTTGGAAATTAGTATTTCAGAGGGACAGATCAGATTAAGCAGTTTGGGGAGACCGTAAGAGAGACAAGGCTGAGATGGTTTGGACATGTGCAGAGACGAGATGGTTGATATATTGCACAAAGAATGCTGAATATGGAGCTGCCAGGCAGGAGGAAAAGAGGAAGACCACAGAGAAGATTTGTGGATATGCAGAGAGTTGGTGTGACAGAAGATGCTGGTATTGGGGTAAGCTGGAGACAGATGGTCTGCTGTGGTGACCCCTAAAGGGTGCAGCCAGAAAATGATGACAATTAGGCTACTATTTTACCACATCAATAGCCAAATATATGGTGACTCAGCAGGAGGATTTAAATACAACCTTAAAGAAATTCAAGAATTAATATTTTGAAACTTCATGTCATATATTTATTTGCTCAAATCCGTGTTTTGTTACTATTACTTCTAGTAATAACAGTAATAAACACATTCATTTTTATTTATGTTGTCAAAGTGGGTCACTGCAATTAGTTCCAGTCAGTTCAACTCCAAAGTAAACCACCATGTTGACAGTGAATGTGTAATCACACAAACTGCATCTTATTCAAGAACTAACACATACAGTACGAGGTGAGCAAACTGGCAAAAAAACATGGGGGGGGGGGGGACCAAAACTTGAACCAAAATGAATTAAATTTCATGAATAAACTAGTTTATTCAAGTGCGCAGCTTTTATATAATGTTCTGAAAATAACTTGTTTTTCTTATGTCATCAGTGGAGGTCTGAAACAAATTCTATAACAAACTCTGTCTTTGAAAAGCAGCTTCTCAGTTTATGTAACCTACTTGGTGAATAAAAGCGGGGTATTTTTTTTTTTTTTTTCACGTTCTGAAGCAGCAGCAGGAACCTGTGCTGGTGATCAGGAAGTGCTAATATTCACCAGACAGCGACCAGTAGGCCGTGAGGAGCGGATTAACTTCACTTTGGAGAGGAGGAGTAAGCGTCATTTAAGGATTTGCAGAGGGATATCTCTATTTCCACTGCTAAGCTCTCAGGGAAGTGTCAAAAAGAAAATATACCTTCTCGAGTGACTTTGGGCTGTGTGTGTGTGTGCGACAAAGCGCTGCACATTCAGAAAATCAGCAGAGGCCAAACTGAAATCAGTCACTCTGCTTTCACAGCATCTAAGGACAAATCTGCTGTTTTCCCAGCAGCTTGTCAGCAGTCAGTCACATCTGGATTGACGGGGTTTGATTAATGTCCTTATTTAATTGATACCTTCAGTCCATGTCCAAGCTCGTCTCTGAAGTTTGGTGTGTACGTAAGGTGTTAAAACAAAACATTTAGTGCAGTGAGGTGCTGTTTATGGCTTTTCTTGGCAGTTTTCTGTGGTCATAAAGTGCTGCTTCTAAATTGAAAAGCAGAAAATTATGTTGTTAGGACCATCAAGCGCTCTGGGCCCCATTCTAAATTGATGATTACTTAATGTTTCCTTTGAGGCAAACAGATGACTTCACAGAATGACAGAGTGCTGCATAAGTGAGTGTCACCTCCCAATTTGTACACTAACGAGGGCTTACTTTGTTTTTATATTTGTGTGTTGTGGCACGCTTTGGGGATAGTTTATTAATGTATACAGCCATGCAATCATGCCAACAAACCTACAGAAAATCTCTGCAGATAGTCAGAAACCTTTTTCCCCAGAGCTCCACACACCAATTGCTGGCTCTTCTCGATGGGCAAACATGTATGAAATTGATCCAATTACCCTCATCAGCATCATCTTTGTTTGCACTTCATTAACATGATGCTAATGCCTCTGAATGTCTCACACACATCTGTGATAGCTATTTTTTTAGTCCAGTGTGCTCCATCAGGTCTGCTGGCTGCTGTGCCTGGTGCTTGTTGAATACCATAATGAGCTAATCAGAGAGCAAATGCCAACTGACCAAAAAAAAAAAGAAAAAAGAAAAAAAAAGAACTGTGAACAATGGACAGCTGAGCATCTCTTTCAGAGCCTCCGTCAGAGTGACCTTCATGACTTGCGCTTATAGACCACCAGCAGGTTGGCGTGTCACTTCTATCACAAGCTTAGCTCTGTTCATGCATTTGGGCTAAAGGTCACCGATGAATTAGAGGGGAGCAGCAGGTTGCTGTGGTTGTGTCTTGTTGTGTGGAAGCAGCAGGTCAGGGGGTGTGTAGTCACTGCCAGCGTGCTCAGATGAGCTTGAGAAGCCCTGGCAGTTGCTGTAATCAGTCTGAGCTATCCTCTGGAGCCTCTCCACATTCTGAGTACTCTTTTCTGTTTTTTCTCACCTCCTCATCAAAGGTGTCAGGGGTCCAGGCTGTCTATATCCTCTTATGTTTTTTTTTTCTTTCTTTCCATGAAGCCATCCATGAAGGTGTACGGGTGGAACCAGGTGTACAGGTGGACCCTTAAGCTCCTCTAGGATAAAGATTTACTCATTTCCCACATGGCTCTGAGAGGCCACGACACCGAGGATCACTGACGTTTCCCAGGAAACCGAGGAGCCACATTGTTAAGTCAGTTAACTCGTATTTCCTGCAGCGTTTTGGCCTTGCTGAGTTTATGGAGCTTGTTTTGACACCATAGATTAGTAGATTAATACTGTAGAAAAACAGCTTTCCTGCACAGCATGGAGGTTTTCCTTGCCTGTATTATTGCCAGCAAATGAACCCCCCCCCCCGGAGACTATGGAGCTGTGTGACTGTCAAAACTCTCCCCTGTGAAACACATGTTCTTCTTCAGCTGCTGTTTTGCCATATGTTAAAGCAAAATGGAAGCAATTTGCTGCTGAGTTTGGGATGATTTGAGCCCAAGGGAAAGGAATGCAGCAAAGCCGGCGTCCTGTTGTCACCAACATATGGCTCCTGTAGCTTTGTCTGATACCTTCTATTGTTGTGGAGTTTCATTGTACAAGCCTAGACTCCAAAGGATGCGGAGTTCATTTGTTTTGAGGCCCAGCAGCTTCTTTAGTGAAAGTGAAAGTGATTAAAAAGACCTAATGATCCTTTCCAACGTAATCCCTTTATCTCCACTGCGCTTGAAGTAATTCTCATGTGATCGCTGTTGAGATGTGTGTGGTTTTAGACTTCAAACAGACACTGTGAATCAAAGGATTAGTAAATAACTTCTGCCAGATAACTTGCTATTTTGTGTTATGCCAAAATAGGACATCTGACACTGTTATAAAATGTTCATACACGCACTTGTTTAAGCTTAAACCATTCTTAACATTAAGAAGGTGGCGAGCATGCTGGCGCTCTGCTCTTTGCATTCTTGTGTGTGTGCCACGTTTTGCAAACAGGAGTTTGCAGGGTAATAAAATCCTGGATGACCACTTCTATTAATCATTTCCTCCTGAGAAAGAGGGTTCATTAGGAAGCGATTCTGTTAATGGAGCCTGGAATGGCCCATAGTTTAAGTGGTGCAGAGTCAGGGCAGAAGAGCTAAATCTGTCCGCCTGGTGTCAGGTCTGAACAGGAGTGGATGGGACGCTCTCTTGAGTCCTGCTAAATGACTTTATCTAAGCGTGCAGGGACCACTCACATAAATAACCCTGGAGGTGGGCCACTTGGCAAAAAAGGCACGCCAACTCTGCAGACAAAAAGAAGGCCCGGTGTCGGCATACGCTGCTGAGCTATGAGGATTAGATCAGTTACAGGAAGGAAAAGTATTCAACATGAGAAATATGACAAATTAATCTCATTCGTAATGCGGGTGTCTTGGTGACAAATGTCAACAGAATACCTGAATGGGGCAAGTAATTATACCCAAATGAACTTGTCAGGGAAAGTATCACTTGAGTTAGTATCATCTTTACACAACTCATCTGCTGTAAGATGACGGCTCCTAGCCCAGAGACAAACGAGTTCCTAAAGTGCTTGTTCACTGACAAAATGATAATATGTTGCCTCTCCTGCAGCATTGCTTTCTGTTGTGCCACTTCATCTTGACACCACTTCAAATATCATGCAGTGAAATTTTAGTAGAGGTGAGAAAGGAACCTTCTGCTCGCTGCTTAGTGGTGATGGAAAGAGTTTGTGCCTTTGATCCATCTCATCTCAAAGCAAGTGACGGTAATCGGAGTGCCGTAAGTTCCACCTCTGCCTGTTTTCCTCTAAGCTGTCAAATAATCCTTGATTATCTTCCAGAGCACTTAATTCTCTCTAAGGGTTGGAGCCCTATATATATTTACTGTAAAGTCACTGCTTAGCCACCCTTTAAATGCAGCCCATACCATATAAATCTCTGCTGTTTGTTTAACAGTCTACATTCAACTTTGAAGGCCACATCAAATGTCAAGATACAACAATATAGAATTAGCTAGCTTAGGTGGAGCTAGGTTTGTCATTCAGTATCAGCTCATCCTGTTTTGTCGAATCTCGAGCTGTAATGAGAAATTACTTATAATGAAATAAAAGGGATGTTAACTGACTTTGGAAACATAAACCAGTGGAATCTCAAAATGTGTCCCAGCGAGCTAGCTGCTAAGTGATTTAAAAACCTGCAGTTCCTCGAGCTGACAGTGAGGCGTGCTTCGAAAATGAGTTGATCCCCATAGGCTCCAATGCTAAAATGCACAATTTTACAGCATTTAAAAGCACATGTACAACCTATAAAAAAAATATCTATAAGAATAGATTCTCTTAATATAATGTCTGCATGGTAGGTGAGTTTTATTTATTTTTTTAATGTATTTATTTTTTTACATAGCAGACAGCTGTGAATCGAGATTTCTCCATTATTGCAGTAGCCTAAATGCCATAAAATCAGTTTTATGGCATTTATTCAGTTTTATGTTATCATTACCTCCACCAAGGGCATTATGTTTTTGGTGGTTGTGTGTGTGTGTGTGCACGCGTGTGTGTCATCCTTTCTGTACAGTTTGTGAGTGAATTCCGATAAAACTTTGTAGGGGTGCAGAGCGGCGTCATGTTGGCAACCATTCAAATTTTGCTCACATTCAGTGAGGTCTTCAGAGTCAACTTAATGATTTATTGATCGANNNGTATCACTCAGACAGTGCACCGTGTATTGTCAATATCTTGAAAATACTGTATAAAGATTTTAAATAGCATGTCACTTTTGACCTCTGACCTCTCCTTCAAAGTCAATACATTGATCTGGACCTCTGACCACTTCTTCAAGGTCAAATAAGGTCAAACTTTGATAAAATCTTCATAAACTCTTTTATCTTTGAAGCTTAAAATCTACTGTCTTTGTTTGCATTGGCAACATTATGAAATTATACTGCTATATGGGGATTCTAAATATCACATGATGATTTGTATCCAAATATCCTGTCACATTTGACCTCTGACCTCACTTTTACATTCACATCTGCCTTTCTTTCAAGCTGACCCCTATCTAAAGTATTGTAAAGAGAGAAAATGAGCTGCCTAGTTAATTTGAAATATTAAGATAAGATAAAACTTTAATGATCCCACGATGGGGAAATTTGTGCATTACAGCAGTTCAGTGCAGAGAAGAAGGATGAATAAAACAAATGAAACAAAATAGAATAGAAAACATTATATACATAAAATATATATCAATACACATATACATCAGAACACTACATACAGATATCAAAACACTATATACATATGTAGCCGTTAAAGTATACAGCGTATGCATTATGTGGGTGAGGGTGTTATAAATAAAATGTATATGTATACAGTATACTGTATGCATAAAGTGATGGCAGTGGAGGTACAGTGTCCAAGTGATTCATGACATCATGATGTGTTGTACAGTCTAAATGCTGTTGGGATGAATGACCTGCATCCTTCCTGCAGGGAGGATGTTTCAGTCTCTGACTGAAGGAGCTGCTCAGCTCACCCACGGTCTCATGCAGAGGGTGATGGGAGTTGTCCATGATGGATGTCAGCTTTGCTAACATCCTCCTCTCACCCACCACCATCACAGACTCCAGAGGACATCCCAGCACAGAGGTAGACCTCCACACCAGTTTGTCAATCCTGATCCTGTCCCTTTCGGTGCACCCCCCAACACCAAAGGACCTCACTCTCCTCAGCAGGTGGAGCCGACTCTGGCTCTTCTTATACAGGACGTCTGTGTATGTAGTCCTTATTGAGGTGAACACCCAGGCACTTGTAAGAGACCACTGTCTCGATGTCCTGTCCCTGGGTGTTCACCGGTGCTGTAGGGAGTAACTTCCTCCTGAAGTCTATGACCATCTCCTTCGTCTTGCTGCCATTGATTTGGAGGGCGTTGGTCTCACACCAGCCCACAATGTCACAGATGACCCCCCCTGTATTCCTCATTGTTCCCATCTGATATGCGTCCGATGATGGTCGTATCATCTGAGAACTTCTGTAGTTGGCAGTGGTCTGAGTTGTACCTGAAGTCTGAAGTGTACAGACTGAACAGACAGGGTGAGAGGGCCGTGATGTGGTGCCGCCGTGCTGCGGCCTACCACATCAGACACACACCTCACATACTGTGGTCTGTTGGTGAGGTAGTCAGTGGTCCATGCAGTCAGCTGCCTGTCCACTCTGGCTCCCTCCAGCTTTCCTCTCAACAGTGCAGGCTGGATGGTGTTGAAAGCACTGGAGAAGTCAAAGAAAATGACCCTCACAGTGTTCCCCGCCTGCTCTACACGAGAGAGGGATCAGTGCAGCAGATGATGGCGTCGTCCACCCCGATGCCAGGCTGGTAGGCAAACTGCAGGGAGCTCACCATATTGTATAATAATATTAAATATTTATATAGGTGTATATGTATCATTTAATAAGCTCAGGTTATTTATGTGCAGTTATTTACAAATTAAAACAATTATCTAACACCTACTCCTCCATAATGCTTGTGTAATCAAAGTAAACATCTTTCATGAAACGCTTCTCTGATTTTCACTGCACCACAAACTTCTTAAAGTACATTTAAAAATAACAAAGAAAGCAAAATGAATTCATACAAAATAGAAAACTATTCCCTTGGAAATAAATACTGCCCAGAGGGTTAGCTGCCTTGACGGAGGTTTGCACTCTGAGTGCTTTCTTGATTGATTGTCTGTATTTTTTTTCTCCCTGCGATTTGTTGCTTCTTTGTTCTCTCTAATTTCTCCACTGTATCAACTAACAGAAATTATTCAGCTGCTTCATAAACCTTCACTCTTATCCCTCTGCACATTATTTGCTGTTTACCTTGCACTCTGCTGTGCGATTAGACTGGATGGCAGAGCCTATTCAGCTCAAATCTCTTCTCAGTCAATACAAGCAAATACTAATGATGTTTTCCTCTTAGGTGTTCACAGACGTGGGGCAGAATAAACAAGCGCCGGAACAAAAGCTCACCAAGGCTGCAAAGCACAGAATAGCTTCTTCTGTACTTCTGAAACACTGAAGGCAGGCTTTGGCTGTGTCCTCTGCTCTGTCCATAACCTCATCAGGCTGAATAATTGTTGCACTGAGAACATTACCTGGAGGTGAAAAATGTCCTTCCCTCTTCCTGTGCTCTCCTTTCAGTCTATCAGCCCTTTTTTTTTTTTTCAAAGAGCTTCTTTTCTAACTAGTGAGACAAAGCTGAAATCTAATCTTTCCTTTTTGATTGTCTCCCGATGTGGAGTCCTCCTTTTAAGTGTGAGACGTCAGTATTATTGTGGGAAAACAGGTTTGTGTATGTGGCTTTTAGATCTGATTTCATTTTATTTTGAAGGAAATTCGAATTAGAGCACTGCCGTGATTCTTGCCGGTGTTTTATGTTTCTAAAGTTATTTTGATGAGTTTCTCATAAAACACGCAACGGTGCTCATTTATTTATGCAGACTTTAGCAATGCACAAGATGATTTTATACTTGCAGTTCTCTCTCAGCATATTCCTATATTGATTCCATGATAAACTGTCTTTTAGGTAATCCGATTTCTTGTGTGTGCAAATTCAGGTGTGCTGTCGGCTTTGTGATCCTCTGGGGAGCATTTGTTCACTACATCTAATCTACATCTTTAAGGTCAATATTAAATATTTTCAATAGTGTACTATTAGACTTAGCTGTCAACAAAAACATGAAGATTTATCCACTGGGGGCCATGAAAATAGCTGTTAATGTGATCCCTAACAAAGAGTGAAATTATTCCCCACTAAACATTATGATTAAATCTGCTCTAATTGCTGCTTTATATATGAATCAAATGTGTAATGCAAAGTAATTGTAGTACAATGCATGATAACCTCGAGGTCTGGACTTTGATTGGGCCGTTCTGTTGTAGATTTGCTGCCATGCTTGGGATCATTGCACTTTTTGCATGATGCAATTGCAGCCAAGCAATTGTGTTTCGTGGGAGGAGACACAAATCCCTTTGGGGTTATTTCAGGAAGGACATTCTGCATAAAAACTCTGCCAAAATAAACATGCAGAGCTACTTGCTGCCCTTCTGCTGTGGTGACCCCTTGTGAATAAGGGAGCAGCTGAAAGTAGCTTACTAGCCATTGAAAGCATCCTGTTTGCTCCTATTGATCATAGCAATGCTAATGAAATCCATAGTCCTAATTCTGTGTGAATAAAAAAATTCAAAGTTGATGAAGTCTGACATTAATTGGAGACTAAATTTAGTGTTGCTTTAGTAATTACCTCTCTGTGTTTCTATAAAGTGTATGTGCCTTGATGCACCTGCAACAGAATTAGAGATACGATCCCCTTCTTAAGAGCTGCAAAGTTTTTATTAGGATGTTGGAGGAATGTCAGGAGATAATAGAATAGAATAGAATAGAATAGCCTTTTATTGTCGTTGTACATGGTACAATGAAACTGTGCAATAATGGGGATTCACGAGATCATGGTTCATATCCTGTGGGGATATTTTATGTTTAGGGAAAGATTATAGTTTGGGTGAAAATATGCAGTGTAAGTGGTCCTTTACAAGCATCTGTATGCAATGAATTTGGAATAACAGACTAGTCTCGCTGCTGTTTACACCCAGTGCATCAAGGCACAGAATTCCAAGGACACCATGAATACAATTTTCGGATAGAAGAGACATCCGACATGTGACACCCTGGAGGTAGAATTTGTTGAAAGAAGGAAAGATGCAGGAACAGGAAGGAGAAGACAAAATGAATGAGAAAGCCTGAGTGAAGGCCCACAGTCTGAACACACATTTGGAAATACCAGCAGTTTTGACAAAATGGCGGCACGTAAAGTCCTGGCTATTCCTGGATTTGGTTTTTGTTGTCTCCTGTTGGACTTTTGATGTTTTTGCCTGCTGGACATGGTTGTATTTTTCTCCTCCGGTTTTGTCCCTGCAATACTTTTAGTTATCACAGGAAGTGTTGATTAAAATTCCTTTTGTTATTGCTCTTGCTTTAATCTCCCATTTGTGTCAGCAAATTGGCCTGCTTTAAGAATGCAACTTAAAATTTGACATAATTCCCAAAGGTGGTGACATTTTTTCTTCACATATTCAATTCAGTTCAATTTTATTTATATAGCGCCAAATCACAACAAACAGTCGCCTCAAAGTGCTTTGTATTGTGGGTAAAGACCCTACAATAATACAGAGAAAACCCAACTGTCAAAACGACCCCCTATGAGCAGCACTTGGTGACAGTAGGAAGGAAAAACTCCCTTCTAAAAGGAAGAAACCTCCAGCAGAACCAGGCTCAGGGAGGGGCAGTCATTGGCCGCGACCGGTTGGGGCTGAGGGGAGAGAAACAGGACAAAAGACATGCTGTGAAAGAGAGACAGAGATTAATAATAATGATTAAATACAGAATAAAGTATAAACACAGTGAATAAGTTAAGATTCACATCAGACACATTATTTATTATCAGACATATTATTTACTTTTCCAAAGAATTATTTAGTTTTTTGAGGCCCAGGTGCTTACTCTTGTGTTGTACAATTGGTAAAATGCTTTATGATTTTAGAACTACTGTATATATTTTGACTCCGTGTCCTTACATAAGTTTTCAAAGCACAAAGTCATAGACACAGCTTTAGGCTGTACTATTTTCTACTGGGGTGGCTGTGGCTCAGGTAGTAGAGTGGGTCGTCTACCAATCAGAAGGTGGGTGAATCAACATATGGATGTCTCCTCCTGTCCATATGTTGAATCATCCTTGAGGACGATACTGAACCTGAAATTGCTTGATTTTTGACAATGTTCTCTACCTAAGTGAACCTGATTAAGATGGTACCGAATAGTTCTTGAAATACAACATTTAATCTATTGATTTGTTTTCCTTTTTGACCCTCATACGAGAGACCACAGTCCCAGACAGAAACCATCTTCATTCATTGTTTGGTTAGGTTCGGTATGTTCAGGTGACAAAGAACTCTTTCAGTTTTAGGAAATACAACACTGAAAACTTCTCAGGTTTAGGCAAAAAAAACCAAAAAAAAACCAAAAAAAAAATATGAAACTTCTCTGTAAGGTTTGGGAAATAAAATATTTTCAATGTTAGTAAAAGTTCACGGTTTGGTTTAAATTACAGACGCTGTTTTTTCAAAGTTCCAGTTATCTCAGTTTCCAGGGTGATCCATTGCCTCTGAGGAGTGTTGAAATGTTCTTTCTATTATAATACATTAGTTTTAAGGCTGTACTGTCTGTAAGGACAACATGGGACATTTTGTGTCCATGTCCACAAACAAATACACGTATGGCTTTTTTTTTAGTTTTTTTTTTAACCCCTCTCTATGACGACCTGTTATGGGTATACTCCACGCCTCAGCTGGAATAGATTCTATCCTTCCTCACAACCCTGAATTAGATAAAAAGTCAAGAAAATGGATGGATGGATGGATGGATGGATGGATGGATGGATGGATGGATCCCCAACCGGTCGTGGCAGATGACTGCTCCTCCTGAGCCTGGTTCTGCTGGAGGTTTCTTCCTGTTAAAAGGGAGTTTTTCCTTCCCACTGCTGCCAAGTGCTTGCTCATAGGAGGTTGCTTTGGCTGTTGGGTTTTCTCTGTATTATTGTAGGGTCTTTACCTTATAATATAAAGCACTTTGAGGTGACTGTTTATTGTGATTTGGTTCTATATAAATAAAACTGAATTGAATTTTGATGGATGGATGGATGGATGGACAGACTTTCACCAGTGGACTGAGTTTCACTGAAAGTGTGGTAAGTATTATCAATGATAACAGTGGCAACTTTTGAAGTGGCCTTTTTCCTGGATGTCTGTCTTTGTGTATTGTATATTTTCTATGTTGCAGAAATATGTCATGTATGCTGTTTACAGCTCTTGTAACTGTTTTAAAACAATAAAGGTAAGTTTGAACAACATTCACACTGACACCACAGGGATTTACTTATTTATGACAAACTAGCCTTTCCCTCCACACAACCCACAGAAACATCACCACCCTAGCACTTGTTGTCATGGAAACTTTAAACATGTTTTTGGTCGCCCTTGATGCTCCTCTCCTCAGTCCACAACAAAGCAAACTCTGAAGAAGTTGGAAATCAATAGGAGCAGCTGCCAGCAGCCGTAGAGACACTGCTTTAGGCTGACTATGGCAGTGGTTGACATTCAGCAGCAGTTTCCATGAGGCTGTTTGAAAATGCATAGAATAATGGGAATTGTGGGGGTGCCAATCTGTCCAGCTTAGCAAAGTGTCTTAAAGAGATGGGGCAGAGATGTGAGAGAGAGAAAAGTGACACACTGACAACTTTGAAATGCAGCTCTCTCCAGTCGGCCAGCCTCAGGACGAACTTTGATGCGACTTTGCTCTGGGAAAACAGGCCAACCAATTGGGATATTGCCCTTTGTTTCACTTTTAAAGACCTAAAGGCCTAATCTAGATGCCTAACACATCTAGCTCTTATGTTTTCACTGTCTCTAACCTTGACAGGGGGTTCCTTCGCTCATCAGCAGTACCTGAGTGGATCCCAATGTGAAAGAATTAGCTAAAATGCAGACTTTTTGTATGGAGTCTTGATTGGATCTCTGAAAACTCACTGTTTCCCATCCCAAGGGTTCAATCACCAGTGTCTGATTGGTGTTCTTAACCCCAGTGAACTCATGGAGATAGACTGTAATGCTGCACTGTGTGGGTGGCCTCACAGAAAAGTTTCAAGGAGCTGGCCAGAGAAGTTTTAAGAGACAAGCGCACAGGTAGCTTTATAAAACACATTTGTTCCATTCACCAACACCCACTTTCAGCTCGCCAGGGGTGCACTGGGGGAGGGATTTTGATCATCTGCCAGTGCACTGTTGATGCTCCAGGAGCTTTGTGAGAATGTGTCTATAGAGGCCAGAATGTGAAGGGCACTCCCGCAGCTCTTCTGCCACCAGAAACAGCAAACACATAAAAACAGTGTAACTCTTCAGCAGATCAATTTTCAGTTGCTTTCAATTAATCATGCCAAAAACAAGCAGCAGACAGATTTATTTCTATTGAGATCTGATTGATGTTAGAAACCTGCAGCACAGAAATAAAGGTGGAAACTCAATGCTTATCTCTGTGGATCATATGTGGTAGAAAGTACAGTGAGCAAGGCGGGCTAAAGCAACTCACAGCGGGGCAGAAAAATACTGCCCGTGTGTTTTCACAGAGTAGGAGAGACATAAAAACAGAGATTTGCAGAGAGAGATGAACGACTTTGTAAAGTGAGGAACACTTGGCGGCAGAAGATGAAAACAACCCTCCGGTGCTGTTTGACCAGGTGCAGTGGTTTGCCGTGCTCAGAAAAAGCTGCCGTGTTTACTTCTGTGTGGAAGCATTTTGAGCTTTCGCCTCCACACACTGTATCCCAGTTAAAGTGAAAGCCTCTTCAGGTCAGCTCTGAGTTACGGGAACAAATACACACCACTGAGTCTAAAATACATGACGTAATTAAATGGTGTAATAATTAATTCATAACGGGAACTAGACTTCTGTTTCTACTGCAATATCTTCAGAGTGTCACATTGATTGGCTTAGTAGTGTTTGTCATAGACTGTACACTCACCAAGCTACTGGCATGGTAATAATTAGAATCAGTAAGCAGGGGGACAAGAACTTTGATACCGGAAGTTGGATTCATTTATAGTCCCCTAGCTGTTCAAGTTTGAGTTTGGTTACATGCTTTTTTTTTTTTTGATTTTTGGAAAAAAAACAGTATTTGACTTTGTAAACAATGACTGAATGGAACTTGGAAAATTGGTCATTACCTCCAGCAGACTGTGTTTTCCAAGACTGTTCACACAGCACTTTATTATAACCTTTATTTAACCAGGTTTGTCCCATTGAGATGCAAGATCTGGCAAAGAAGGGCAGCACATAAAGTTTCAACACAAAACAAAATTACATAAATATACACAAAGAAAAAGAAAATACAAATAATTGAATTTTCAAAATTAGGTAAAGTCTGCAAAACTAATCAAACATTTGCACTCATATTAAAAACAGTTGCACTCCTGGAGTCTGGTTGTGTTTATCTGGCACGTGTCTACATCATGGCAGCATCCATTAAAAACACCACATACACATCAGAAGCAGCAGATAATGTATATTCTCAAAGAAAATGCGACTCTTAACTGATCAGCCAGCTGATCTCTTGGATTTTCACCAAAACCACTAAGAATAGAGCAACAACAATAACAAGAAAACTCGAGGACTATCCAGTAAGTGACACTTGTGCCTGGAGCTGACATAAATGGAACTTGAATAACTGCAAATTTTTAAATATGCTCAGCAGAATGCAAAACATCTTTAGGTGGATGGGCTACAAATGCAGAAGACCGTTCACTTCAGGTTTTACTCCTCTCAGTCAAGAACAGAAAGACGAGGTTGTGGTGAGCACAAATGGATGGATCTCCATTTCTGCTGAGGCTGCAGATTGTACATTCAGAATTTCATATTAGTAGCATAAATCTCTGTCCCAAACCTACCTTGTATCAACAGTCTATGTTGGGTTTGGTAGCATATTTGTATAAATTTTCCTTTGTATGAATCATAATGTCTCAGTGCAGCTGTGTGGAGAGTGCTGTGTGGAAAGTGGAAAGCTCTTTAATAGCCAACTGCCCAATCTAAAGATGCCTAATCCAAAAAAGACAAAGAACTAGGAAAGCACAGGGATACAGAACCAGGAAATGTACACAGTACAATCAGGAAAGCAAGAGAGGAATGACAGGAAGCAAAACTGCCACATTACAATCCATCCATCCATTCTCTTTTGCTTATCCTTTTCAGGGTCGCGGGGGGGNGACTAGGTGTGCTGTCGGCACATGAAAGGAAAAAAAAAAATGCACCAGACAAGGAAACACAATAGAGCTAAGGCATAAACACAACAGATGACAGCGGGATGCACAAACAGAAACACTGGGGAGACACGTACAACCACCACAACTGATGATCCAAAGCACAAGAAAATTTGCTAGAGTAGATGTAAAGTAAACACAGCCAACAACATCAGGTTAACCAGAGTAACCTCCGGGTACTCTGGTTTCCTCCCACAGTCTAAACACATGCAGTTACTGGGGTTAGATGAATTGCTGTTTCTAAATCACCCATAGGTGTGAATGGTTGTCTGTCTCACTGTGTTAGCCCTGCAACAGGCTGGCAACCTGTACAGGATGCACCCTGCCTCTCGCCCTGTGACAGCTGGGATAAGCTCCAGCCCCCCCGTGACCCTGAACAGGATAAGCAGAAGAGAATGGATGGATGGATGGATGGAAATTAATTAAGTGGATTGAAATGGTGACACCAGGTAACCAGGGCTGAATGAAGTTTGGGATGTATCAGACTTAGAGATCTTCACCACAAATATGCAACTGACAAATCTGCAGACCTCAAAGAAACATTTCTGATGATCTTGAGTGTTATTATTGAAAAGTGGAGTTTTTAAACAAGAAATCTGTGACAATTCTGTCTCCATACAGGTGCAGAAACAGGTATCAGAGATGATAATGCAAAAGTCACCGTTTCTGCAACGGTGATTTTTGACTTCATTTTTGCCTACTAAACCAACTCCGCTGTACCACGCCCCCACAGTGGCAGAGTGTAACATCTGACTTCATACGTGCATAAAAACCTTTCTACTGCCTCCTCCCTCTTGATATCACAAAACACAAAAGTGCCTGTGTGAAGCTCAGTTAGCACTGTGGAGGAGTGTATCTGATAGCATGGCAGAACAAAGATGAGTAGACCTCGAATAGGAGGTGTTGTTATCTTGCCAACTTGTATTTGCACAGTCCCTGTGAAAAAAAAAACTGGTACATACACTATGATGTTAACTTCTACACATTTTATATTAAATGATCCTGAGCATGAATAAAACTATTACTTTGTACAAACATTACTGGGTGGTGTGAGCATTGATTCTTGGGGACCTCCTCTTCAGACCACTGGTCTGTATTTTGCTATCAGATGTGAGCCGTGGTGACATCTTCATTCTTGTCTTGATTATGAACCTTAAAATCTGGAGTGTGAAATCCTCTGATGATGTGATCATCAAAGTTCATCTTTGAACCACTTGTCTCCTGTCTGGTTGTTTGGGAGTTTTGAGTAGTGTGGCTGGTTTGATTATATAGACCTAATCAATATACAGAGGTGGATAAAATACTGATGCATGAGCAATATGGCTTTAAAAAAAGATACTGAATATATTTATGTTGTTCAGTGTTAAAACCAAGACTGCAAGAAAGGAAATAATGCTTGTTTTGCTGACTCCAAAGAAAGCCTTTGATTGGATCAATAGAAACCTTTTGAGAATAAATTAATATATTCTGGTATTGATGGTAAATTTTATAATTCAATGAAAGCCTTATTTCATGATTGCAGAATGGCTTCTGACTCTATTTGGAGTGAAGCAACAGAATGAGCATGCAAATAATTTGGTCCAAGATATCTCACACGGTCAACTGAGGCCAATTTATTGCTAACATGAACTCAAGTCTTATGGCATTTTAATAGTTTTAGTGAGAGACTAATTAGTTAAACACTTGTTGTATTCTGAATGTATGGATTTGAGATTTGTAATAAGTATGGAGCATATGATAAGGTACTAAGAGAGGAACTGTGGTATTACATGAAGAAGTTAGGACTAGCTGTGAAGTACTGTATGTGAGGCTGGTGCAGGACATGTATGAGAGCAAGAAGGCAGTGATGAGTTGTGTGGTAGGAGTGAGATGGGTTTAAGGCTGGGGTGATATTACATCAGGGATCGGCCCTGAGCCCCTTCTCATTTACAGTGGTGATGGACATATTGACAGTTAGAGTCAAGCAGGAGTCTCCATGGACTATGATGCTTACAGATGACGCTGATCTGTATTGAGAGAAAGGAGCAGGTGGAGGAGAATCTGGAAATGTAGAGGCAAGCTCTGGAGAGAAGAGGAAGGTTTGCAAGAAAGTAGTGAGACCTGCTATGATGTATGGTTTGGCACTAACAAAAAGACAGGAGGGAGAGCTGGAGGTGGATGTTAAGATACTCACTGGGAGTGACTGGGATGGACCAGATGAGAAATGAGTACCTCAGAGGGACAGCTCACATTCAGCAGTTTGGAGACAAAGTTAGAAAGGCAAGGCTGAGACGGTTTGGACATGTGCAGAGAAGTGATAGTGGATACATTGGATAAAGGATGCTGAATATGGAGCTGCCAGGCAGGAGGAAAAGCACAAAGAAGATTGATGGATGTAGTGACGGAGGACATGCAGAGGGCTGGCGTGACGATGCTAGGGATAGGGTGAGATGGAGGCAGATCATGTGCTGTGGTGACCCCTAAAGGGAGCAGCTGAAAGAAGAAGAAATTTTAAAAAGCAAAAGATATATTTTAGAAAGACTTATTAACCAAGTTTTCAATGAACAGATGAGCTTTACAGAAGGAATCAAAGTACTTACTGAAATCGCTTTCCAACTTTGATTATATATATATTTTTAATCCTTTTGGATTTTGTGGAACTGCATGTTAAGATTTGTCATGTGGCCATCTCCATATGGACTCAGTCAATTTACATCCATTTGTTGCCAACTGGATTTGATCAACAACAGCAAACAGTATTTTTTATCACATGCAAAGTAATATAATCCTAATTTTTGAATAAACTTTTAAAATTTTAATTCAGTAACACAGAACCATTACATGCATTTAATCTGCACGCTTTATATTTTCCATTGACTGAATAGTATGTCGTCAGTGTGTCCTGACATTTAATGTTTGACATCATTAAGTTGCATTAAAATGACATAAGGCTGCATTAGCATGACCGCACACACATTAGTCGTATCACACCATTGCTTATGACTTGATATGCTGCCACTCTCAGGTGATATCAGTTAATTGAGGCTTAGTAATGTTTTGAATCACACTCAAAATGTTTTGTAATATTGTATCACATTACAAGATAACATGTAACCATTTACAATGTGAAATGCAGAAGAATTCTGTCTGAAATAGTGGACTGATGTGGTCATACTCTTAACTGATTTACCAAGAATGGTGGCTGAGTGTGTGTCAACCATCCCATCCTCTAACTGATACTCCTTGTGATGGCCACACTTGCAGTCACACAACTATAAAGTTAGTAACCCCATGCACCAATGCTTTTACACAATATATTTGAGTTATCTTATTTTCAGGAGTGTGTTAGATGTTAGATTCAACTCATTGTGCACACAAGACACACAACGAAATGATCGTTCCAGATCACTCATCCAGAGACGAGCATCTGCGGTCATGCAGCCAGAGACTGGCGCTATCATTAGGCAATGTGGTTTAAGTGTCTTGCCCAAGGACACAACCAGCGCAGGGACAGGGGCTTGAACCGGCAACCCTCCAGCTGCAAGGCGAACACCTACCCACTGCACCATTGCTGGTCTGGTCAGATTGATCTGATCATCCTCCTGTTTGTTAGTTTGTTACTTTGTTATGTTAAGTTGCCATTATGACTTGAGTTTAGTTCTATTCATTTGACCTCTTTTTTAGGGTTTGACTTTGGTATCTCTTGTTTTGTTTGTTTTTTTGTTTGTTTTTGCACTTTTGGGTAAATAACAACCACCATTTTTCCAGAATCACTACTGTATCCTTGTCCCGAACACTCCGGTTCAGCCAACACATTCGCATTCTGCTGTTGCAGCATAATGAACCTTGGAGTCACCCATGCAGTCCCCACATGTAAATTCAGAAATAATGTCCTAATTCATATCATAACCGACTGTACACAGCCTAATAAAGCCCATTGGCATGCTCTGACAGATGGGGTATCTGTGTCAGCATGGTTTGTTTTCCACATGATGGCAGTCTGGCAAGAACCAAAGTTGCTTTATTCTAAAGTCTGAGGTATTTTTCACTTAGCTCACAATGGAAAGGTTGAAGTCATTGCTGACAGTCTCAACCTGTGGCACAAATTCATTGTGGACATCCTTGTGAATGTAAAAAAAAACAAAGGGATAATCGCGCTCCTGGTCTCAGTACTTACCAACACACTGCACTGGGCTCGGAAACTGAGGACTTTTCCACTGAAAACTGCTCCGTCCTGAACCAGCTCTCGTCACGGGCAACGATCCTTCGCAATGAATGTAGGTCAGTTTTAAATAGAAGTTGATGTTTCTTCTCTGCATGAGTTTGAGATCCATGATTAAATTGCAGAGTGCACATTATAAAAGGACTTCCAGCGAATGCTCTAAAATAGCAGCTCTACTGGAATCTGTTTGGACAGGCCAGAAAATGTGAGCTTAATGATTGTGAGTTAAATTAGGTAACATTTTGATGCGCTTGTTCCTAACTAATACCGTTTATACTACATTATACATTGCTCAGTGATTACCTTTAATAAAGGTTTCATTACTTTAAAGTTGTCTCATCCTCATTCCCAGGACTAACCAAACAGGTAGCTGAAATGAAAGTGATTACAAAACTAAAAGTGAAAGTGAGGCCAAACTGCACTCTCCTCAAACTGTCTAATTATATCCCCTTTAAAAGCATCAGTTCATCCAAACTAACTGCATTAAAAGAGGTAGAATAGACCATCTGCTAATCAGAAGATCGGTGGTTTGATACCAGGCTACTTCAGTCTGAATGTTGAAGTGCTCTTGGGCAAGATACAAATTGCCCAGATGTATCAATTAGACCAACTGTCAACCAATTAGTAATCATTATTTATTATTGTTTCATTGCTGTTAACAGTTAACATTTTTTTTACTGTTCTTCTATATGTACATCTCTGTCACTGCAAGGAAGATCTCAAGAAGACATCTAGCAGAAAATTCAAGTGAAAAGGTCCTACATCACACTTGTGTACGAGAGAGAAGAGGGTGTGATTTTGGACAAGGAATGCTGAGTAATGGTAGATGCAGCTGTATTGCATTCATATGCAATCATGAATGAGTTTAAGCCTTGTTTAATTAGATTTCTTTTTTTTTTCCTATACGGCAAATGCTATTTTTCCCATGGGAATGTTATGGTATTTTGAAATAATGTTATACTGTACAGTTATCTCATTCTTGCAATATGCACACATGAAAGCAGGTGTCAGAAGGCCTGGACAGAGATGTAAAGTAAGTAATGCCTGGATGGAGTGTTTTGCTTGTCTGCATGAGCCATTGATCATTTCTGCACAGGTTTCAAGCCAAATCTCCCCCTGGGGATGATTAAATACTATTGCTTTTCCTTCCTTCAAATCTCAAGTATGTGTAGCTAAACACACCACCAGGCAATGAAAGCTGGCAGTATGAATGATGGTCATTACTCTCACCACCGAAGCTGCAAATGCCTCATTCCAGGAAGGAGCCGTATGGTGAGCATTCTTAATGAGTGTTCAGGGCCAGGAATTCATATATTTACTCTCGGTGTGATTAAATTGCACTGCTGGCAAAACATCAGAGAGTGCTATTGTTTACCTAACAATGCATTATTCCTATATGTACAATCAATCTAGCAGCACTGCATCACAGACAAAGTACCTCTTAAATTTATATATATATATATATATATATATATATATATATATATATATTTGTCTGTGATTTCTCAGTTTAAAAATGCAAAATACCTCTTTCAAATCAGGACTGAACATAAGACTTATGAAGAGGCAGCAGGATTAAACATGAATGTCTTTTGCATTTTACATTGCAGAGATTCTTTCAGCCCTCTGCCATTTTCTTTTTTTTTTTTTCTTTTGAGAAGAAGAGAGAGACATTAAATTGATGTTGAAAAGGCAACAAAGCTGAGCATTTTTCCCGGCACACCAACATCCCATAGAGTGAATCTGACAGACATGTGAGAGATGGGAGAATAGCTGGATGCTGGCTGTAAAGACCTATGATGCTTTTCCTCCCCACAATTTAACAGACTGTTCAGTTGTTCTCAACAAATACCACACCATTTGTCATCACTTATCAAACCAATTACCATCAGTGCAGGGAAAAGCAGCACACGGCTCGGGAGAATGAATGTGAAAATGAGATGCTGCATTTCTTATGTTTTTCTTTTCTTTGCTTTTTTTTTATTTTTTAGATGTTCACACTCAAGACATTATTGCTATTCTTATTTCAAAACCCCCGAGAAGCTGAGGCAGAGTTTTCAGCTGTCTTTTTGGAAACTGAGATTTGACATGAATGCACTCTTATGCAGAGCAAATAAAGAGTTCTTTAATGTGAAATTTGGTGTTTTATTCACTGCAATACTGTACATAATATGAGGATGGTCGAACTTCTTGGTTTTACACGCAAGACGGTGTTTCTATATTCTGAGAGTGCTGTATGTGGAAATGTATATAATGACTTTTTTGTGATCTCAGTGAAAGCTGTGTGGAGTTTAATAAATGTCAGCATCGGTTAGGGTTGAAGACTAAAGAGAAAAACAAGGAAAAGAAAAAAAAACTGTATGAAGTCAGATGGAAGTGAGCCTACTAGACCTCTGTAACGTACATCTCAACTCTGGTTCAGGCTCTTGTCTCGAGGCTGCTACTAGCAAAATACACCAGAATCAAACAAAAATGTCAGGTCACTGGCGTGCCATTTGTAAGTGATACATGGAACCAGTGCAATGTAGTGTAAGTGGCATATGGAAGTAAGCATCTATATATAACAGGGTGAATTGGTATATGACAGTGGTAAACCATATTTAAATGCCTGGAAAACACAGCACACAGCTCAGGAGAGTGAATGGGGGCAAACATATACAGTACATACAACTATAGTCGACATACACAGTTACTGCATTATGATTGTGTTTCTTAATGCATTCTGATTATCCATCCATCTGCTCATCCTGTTCAGGGTCGCGGGGGGGCTGGAGCCTATCCCAGCTGTCATAGGGCGAGAGGCAGGGTACACCCTGGACAGGTCGCCAGCCTGTCGCAGGGCGCATTCTGATTATATTTTTAATATTGCTCTCTAATATAGCTGAGATTATATACTGGATTTACATCAGCAGTATGGGTTACTTCAGTGATTCAATCAATAATTACAATTAAAAGATGATTACAGCATGGTGGTAATGGGAAATTGACTGTTATTATATAGCGCTTTTCTATTCTACACGAGCACCCAAAATGCTTTATACAGTGCCATTCACACACACAGTCATACAAACACTTTTTACATTAAAGTGCTTTTTAGCAAACATTCACACAATCACAATTCCAATGAACACATTGGAATCATTCGGGATTCAGTGTCTTTGCATGCAGAATGAATTTTCATTTAACTCACCAGTTTAAATTGTGTTAAGTGTGGCTGGTTTGGTCCTACATACTTACGGTAATGCACAATTAAAAGCCACCATGTTTTCACAGATTTTGCATCGGTGGTTAGCAAGCTGCTAACAGGTGTAACACAGACACATGTACCTGCTAACTAGTCCCTGCAGACAAGGGGTCCACCTTGCTACATCCAATCTCAAATCCAGTCTGTCTCCAACTTACATAGTAAAGAGGAACTCGTGAGGTGTAAAAATAATATTTTGTTCACAGAACTCACAGTAAATAGCTTTTATTTCATGAGTACACACTATTAGTATGAAGGATAACACACAGCCAGCACAACGCACGTCACAAATGTTTAGATCTTTAAAGGTTAAGAACAGCTCCTTCAGCTGCCACAAGTCACTGACTTAGTTTCACTGAAGATTGATTCTTGGCACCTAATGTATGAAATTGCAGCAGTTGGGTCAATGATGGAAAAATGTCAAGAATCGATTTTGTGAGGTTTATGATCTCAGATAATATGAAACTGTTGAGGTTAGACTGCTTAGGCCTTGTGCCAGAGGGGAAGAAAAAAACTTTTATGAGTCCATCTGAAGGCTGGTATCTGATTGAGCATCTTTATGATTTAGAAGTGGAGTTTGTTTTGACTTTATGAAGAGCAACAGCTCTGTCCTTCTCTCAGGAAGGCCACGAAGACAGAAGAAAACATTTGCAGGCAGTTGGATTTTTAATACTACAGAAATTCAGATAGCAATTTGTGTGATGAATTTCTTCTCAGAACAAATATTTTGCACTTGCAGTATGGTTCTGACTCTCTGTGTATGCCTGCCTGCATGTTTATGCATGTGTTTATATGGATCTGAGTGTCTAATTGGATTTATGATGCACTGCTGAGCAAAATGGTGCCATCTACATGACTGACGTCCATCGGCGCTGGGTTTGGACCCAGTTTCCTCCCACAGCCCATCTGCACCTCTCATCCTCTCCAAAAGCCATTATAATCCTACCAATCCCACAGCCTCTCACCACGACTCCCTCCTTTCTGGCAGCCCTACTCTCCACATTAGGATTTGGAACTGGGCTGGAGGCTCCTTTCCCCCCCCCCATTACCATCTCTGAGAAAGCTGATTCTCTCCTGTCAGTGTGCCTTTTCCTCACAACGATTGGAAAATACATTAGAAGCTCAGCCACCAGGGCCGAAGGATATGGCTTAGGGGAGGTGGGAGGTAATTCAGACACACGCAAGAGGTTGCTTTTATTGGCCCTTGGGGGCCTATTTTTGCTTTTGTCTTCACTCATGTGCTATTATGGAAAAAACAAAACAAAACAAACAAAAAACACCCAAACAGTGGAGAAAAAATACCGATATGCTTCTAGAAAATGTGATCTCACACAACTGAATCTGGTGGACAGTGAAGAAAAATATTGAAAGATGAGCTGATGGTATCATATAAAATAGGAGGTGGAGTCTGGCTGAACAAATAAGTGTTAAACCAAAAAAATCAGAAATTGGACACCCCCCTCTATTTATGACTTTTTCTTGCCCAGAGCTGAGTAGCATAGGGTTACACATTCACACCTATACAGTCAATTTAGAATCACTATTTAACCTAACCCTACTAACTGCATGTCTTTGGACTTTGGGAGGAAGCCAGAATACCTGGACAGAACCCACACAGACTCTAGGAGAATGAATAAATGCCACACAGAACGGCCCCGGCCATATGGTAGATTCAAAACCAGGACCTTCTTGATGTGAGGTAACAGTACTAACCACCGTGCCATTGTGCTGCCCACTTTTATGTCGTTTTGGGATCAATACTTTTGCTCAATTTAATGCACCAATTTTACGCTTGAATTTGGTGGTGGTCTGCTGATCATAGATCTGCTGTATCTCTCTGTTTTTACAAGGCCATGCTCCTCTTCCACACCCTCCTCTGGCTTTTAAAGAGAGCTAGCAGGTTTGAAAACATGTAATCATCAGTCCATGAGAGGATTGCCCTGACACTGACATAGTGTCCACACAGGGGTATTTCAGCTGTCCAAAATTTCATCAAACAGATCTGGTTCTATGTCAGAATTTAGAGTTACCATCTTAATACAATGCAGGTAAATCCATTTTCTGATTAGTCGTGGAGCCATTTTTCCTTGACTAACCTACATGTCAGTATGCTTTTACTATGTTTATGGCAAAATTATTATCACTGGGTTTATTCCAGTCATGCAGTGACTTTTACAAAAAGGCAAGCAGAGACAATAAAAAAAAAGAATAAATACATGCATACAAATATACATGTCAAACAATAAAAACTAAGCTAAAATTGGCAGACCCACTCTGGTAACTAACTGAAATTAAAATTAGATGAAAACAAAAATTTTATGTGATTCAGAAGAGAAAAACATTTCTGTTCACACTCACAGGATAATTTGCTTATCTACTCGCTACTGCTACCCCTGTTTCCAAATTCGTCTGTGCATGTGTACAGTAACGCGCAGCTTGTAACTGATCTCAGAGCAGTGAAAACAGAGTCAGGAGCAGCTAGCACACTGGTATCCTGTCAGTCACCCATCACTTAGCACAGATTTTTCCAAAATCCACATGGTCAGCTAACCAAAGCAGCAGCTTCCCTCTGAGTTTGAGCAACTCCAGCCTTTGTTAACTAGAAATGGACACGCATATGGAAATGACACAAACTAAAGTCCAATGGATGATAGTAAATCAGAGAAAACCTCACTTCCAGAGACAATAGCCAAGCGATAGCAGTAGTTTACAGGATGGATGCAAATATATTTACATGTAAGGAGAGATATTCATCTTCAGTTTGGTATCAATTCAATTCATTTAAATTCTTAAAATACTTTATACTGTATACTTTATACTAAAGACCCTTCAATATTTTGGAGAAAACTCCAACAATCAAATGACCCCTACGGCGGTGGGATGGAAATACTCCCTTTGAACAGGAGGAAACCTCCAGCAGAACCAGTGCCATTTTCTTACTTATTATTTAATTGTTAAGCATTCTTTATTGGATAATGTCAGCACCTAATGTTTTTTCCAGATGACAAAATACATCATTTTATGTTGATGTGATAATTATATTATCAGTTTTTAAAAGATAATACAGCACTGGACATAAGCTGTCAAACTATTTGAGGTCTAAATAACACATTTTTCAGTTCCTTGAGTTAGTCTGACAGGCACTTGAAACTGAGTTTCATTGGTGGAGCAAACTTCAATTTTCATGTGTTCAAATTGTGTGTACCATTTCAGCTTGTTGGCTAAATGTTTAAGAAATAGTCAACCTTAAATATACAGTTGTGGTCCAAAGTTTACACTTATCATGGGCATGAATTTCACGGTAATTTGGGGGTTTTAATGATTTCTTTGAACTGTTCTTTTTCCAGGGTGGAATGATTCTACAGCATACATCTTTAGTGACTTTCAAAAGAAGAATTGGGTGCACACGTTTGAATTTATTTTGGGATTTTCTCTAATGCACCTTAATGCACCTAATGCACCTTAAACAGATGGTTTTGGTAGCCATCAACAAGCTTCTGGCATAATTCTGGCTCAATATTTGACAGCGTGTCTGGGAAGAATTGGTAGAGTTCATTTAAATTAATTTCCTGGCACAGGAACGGGACTATAGCGTGTCGACCAAGGAAGAAGCCCCTGCTCCAAAATTGATAACTTCAGTCTCATCTGAAATTTGCAGATGCCCACATGGAGAAGCCAAATGCCTTCTGGAGAAAAGATTTACAGTCAGATGAGACAAAAATTGAGCTATTTGACCACAATGACAAGTGGTATGTTTGGAGGAGTAAAGCCGAGGCTTTCAAACCTAAGAACACTGTCCCAACTGTAAATCATGGTATTAAGAATGTCATGCTCTGGGGTTGTTTTGCTGTCAGTGGTACTGGTACTTTGCACAAAGTGGTTACAAAAAATGAAGGAGGACTAACTCCAAATTCTTTAACATCACCTGAAATCAACCGCTTGAGGGTTGAAACTTGGACACCAAAACTGGCTTTCAAATGGATAAAGCAGGCTAACATTAAGCTCCTGGAATGAGCTTCCTAAAGCCCCGAACCCAATTGAAAATCTCTGGATTATGCTTAAAAGGCACGTCCGTGCCAGAAAACCACCTAATTTAAATAAACTCAATTCTGCCAAGAACAGACAGAGTTATGCCAGAAGCCTGTTCATAGCTACCAAAAGCATCTAGTCGGGGTGCAACTTGCTACGGGACATTTTACTAAATATTAGCGGGGGTGTATGTATAGTTTTGACCCTTGTGTTTAGCCTGATAAGTGTTTACATACACGTTTTACCATAATTGTAAATTTGACACTCTGCACCACCACAGCAGATCTGAAATGAAACAAACAAGATGTGACTGAAGTGCAGACTTTCAGCTTAATTTGACTGTTTAGTTTTTAGTTCATTTTAGTTCATTTTTCAGTCACCTGCAGAGTAGGTCAGGCAAAACGTCTTGAGCGGGATGTCCATGGTTTTCATACTTAAAGCAGTCACTGATTTGTAAAGGATCTGCATTCAAGTATATAAAAAAATCCCTATATTTATAATTATGTAGTAATTATCTAGTAATGCAGAATTACTTTTGAACCTGTGAAAATGGAAAGACCAAAAAAAAAAGAAAATGGCTATAATTCCCAACAATTAATGTAATATTTTTGTTAAACATCTCAAATTCAAGCCTTCACACTTTAAACACATCTTGATTGCTTCATTGAAAATCCATTGCCACGGAATATAGAAGCAAAGTTATTAAAATTGTGTCACTGCCCAAATTGTTATGGGCCTGACTGTATATTGTGTTTGGCTACTCAGGCCACCTGTGCTCTCGAATCAGTCTTAAAACGTCTTTGAGCACACAGTTCAATCTTAATCAGCCTCCAGCAAAGCAAAGGCTTTTATTTTCAGCGCAGCGCTGCAGGATTACTCCATCCCTCACAGACAAACACAGAGCAGGGCGGCTGCAGTATTATTTCTTGGAATTGTAGTTTATTTAGCAGTTGCAGTGTCCTGCTCTATGAGTGTGGACCTTTCATACCATCTGTTTAGATAACGTCAGTCCAGAGATGTGTGGGTCTGCCTGCTCTGCCAGGCTTACCATCATTTAACAACCTGCCTCTTCTTTCTCAGCAGCTGCTCACAACACATCACAAATTCAGTTAGTCCAGTGGGAGGTTTTCATTGCACTTAATGCGCTCAATCCCTGAGACTGCTCTTGGTCGCATCATGTCAAAGGTTCGTATATAAGGCTGTCAAGATGGCACTGTTGTTCTTTTCAGTGCTGCTAAAAGTGCTCAGAAATTTAGGTGAACAGAGTTTATTAATGTAAACTGCAACTTGATAAGAGTTAGCCTGGTTAGGAATGTCTTAACACCAAATTCCCCTGTTGTTTAATAAATAATTTGCTTAATAAAATTAAATAAACTGGAAGAATTAAGTTAATTAAATGATATAGTGATTTTAAAAAACAAACTCCTACTTGTACTCATACAGTAGGTACTGTACCATATGTAATTACTATCATCATCTAGCAATCCATTCAAGATGCAAGACTACCTCAGCGTGGCGCATCAACCGCTGGCTAGAACCCTGGGCAGACAGACAACCACACATTCTCGCATTCACACATATAGACAATTCAGTTTCAGCACTTAGCCTAACACGCACATTCTTGTGACTGTGAGAGGAAGCTAGAGTACCTGTAAAACACCCATGTTACTGTAGCACAGAGAGAAAATACAAACTCCACACACCCCCTTCTTTAGCATACAGAGTTCAGTTTGGTTATCCATTCCCTACTTAAAAGTTGTGTTTGACAAAACAGTCTCAATTGCTATTCCTGGTGCATTTGAAGTGCACATACAGGAAAAGCGGACCTCAACTCACAAGACTTGATATAAATTTAAAGTTCATTTTTATATGTCGTCTATATGTAATTGCACAGAGCGCTGTAATGTGAATGTAGGTATTCTGAGTTTATTTATATGTATGAAGGTACGAAATGCTATCAAAAGTTTTAATTAGTGAAGAACACAGAACTAGGAGCAGAAACTTTGAAAACATATGAGCTAGAGCAACAGCAGGAGAACAAAGCAGCACAAGACCAATGAGAAAGAAAATATGTATGATAAAATATGCAAATGATGCAATCTGTGCAGAAAAACAAAAATGACAAATTGCAATATATTGAGATCTAAAGCACACTCTGTTGATCTTTAACTGCAAAATAAGCAGCCTGTTCCCCCAGCTTGTTTGGACTTCAGCTGCTCTGACATAATATATTAAAACAAAGCTTTAAAAAGACTGGTCAAAAAATAAGCAATAGCTCTACATCTGAGAAAAAACATTCATGACAACCAATCTGAGGGAATTTCATTTAATAGATTTCTTTCTTTCCACATACTGTGGCAATACAGACATAACTGATCCTAAATATGCCAAACAAACTACTTCAGATAGAAATGTCTGTACTCTGTGATGCACATACATGTATAGGAGGTGATGATGAAGGTCCTCTAAAACACTCAAGATTTTAAACTTTAAAGTTCTTGAAGTTGATGAAAGCTGTGCTAAACTATTCTAGTGTACATCCCTAAAATGTAACCTTTTAGTTTTTTTGCACAATGTAGATTAATGGATTTGTAGCTAAATATGTTACATATGTTCTCACGTGTGTCTATTTTGAGATTTCACGTGATCTACATCAGAATTTCCTCAGCTTGTTATAGTTATGCAGCTTCTTATTGCAACTTGCTGAATTGCAGTTCTGCACTGGGGCTTCTGTCTGTGACGTGCTGCTCTGAAGGGTGTCTCTGAAGAAATGTTACATGCACTGTTTGTTGGGTTTGCAAGTAATGGAACAGCAGCTGTAACGGGCCAATCGAGAGGAGCAGCCTTACTCCTTTGTGAAAAGATCAACCCTAATATAACTGTCATTCACTACATCATTCACTGCTAGAACCTGCAGTCCATGATGCTATAAGACATGTCATTAACACGGAAACATTTTCATGTTCATAAAACCTTAAAGTCCAAAAATCTGCTGTTGAGCTCAGTAAATGGAACAGGATGCCTAACATGCAACCTCCAGAGAGAAAGTTGGTGCATTTGGACCCAGAACCTTCTTGCTATTTGGCTACAGGGCTAACCACCACACCACCATTTGTATCTAATAAACAAACATAAACAATGTATAATTATAAATGTACAATGATCAATATAACTGATGGGTTAAACCCCCCATGATAGCACCGACTTATTGAAGCATGGACACACAGAAATCTAAGGGTATGTAATGTTGTGGCTAATTGATAACCAATCAATTATTTCAGGGGAGTTTCTAATGTTCAGAAATATGTACAGCTACTCTCTCCTGTGATCCTGTATGGGAGAAATGTTTTTTGGGAGAGTGCACATCATGTGATGAACCTGGATGTTGTATACTGTGTGAGACCACTGTGCAAAATTGCTTCTATTCCTAGCAGCTTGGTCTGGATGCCCTTTCATACTTCAAGCCAAAGTATGTTTTTCAAAGCTTTCTGTTTGGTGTAGAGAGCAAAGACTGCCCATCCAAAGTTACTGAAACTTGGTGAAGAGCAAGGCCCAAGATAGATCCCATTAAATGTTGGTCTTGAACAGAATACTTTCTTTGAAATTGCTACATAGGAAATTGGCCTAAGCTCTCAGAGTTCCCTTGAAGTTTACGTGGTGCTCAGCTATTTAACAAATGAATTTGTTGTCAACATAAAATAAATCCAACAAATTAAATGATATACAAAAAAAAAAACTGTGTTCTCTTGGCATCATGGTAACACAGACATTGTAGTTGTTTCTGGGTCTTTTAGATGTATAATGGTGTGCCACGTGTAGATTGCTGTTTGCACTGTTCTTAATAGGACACTTGAGGTGACAGGGTACATACACTGCACAGAGGGAGGCCTTTCAGCATGTTTATCTGGTGTGTCAGTGAATTTAAAAGAGCTGCTAGTTCTGCTGAAACATTTTTTCCACACATAATCTCAAGGTTTTTATGTGTGTTGTTCCAAAAATATAATCTATTACCTAACATTGCACTCAC
The DNA here is from genome assembly GCA_030220045.1 of Australoheros facetus. Lineage (NCBI taxonomy): Eukaryota > Metazoa > Chordata > Actinopteri > Cichliformes > Cichlidae > Australoheros > Australoheros facetus. The sequence continues at coordinate 2,650 of JASGAU010385438.1, read as the reverse complement.
TTTGGCGTCACCATTTAAAAGCTCAAATCTGTCTTTTACTCTGTTTGACAAGCAGGAATTTAAGCAGTAACTCTAATAGAGAGACCAGATTTTAATGCAACTACTGTAAATGTTCCATATTTTTAAAATGTGTTTTAAATAATGCACTTGTTGTCATTGTTCAACCTTTGCCTCCACAAACTGGAACAGGCCAGTCAACACTGCAGGCAAAATTCATTTGCTACCAACTCAGTCTACCTCCTCCCTCATTTATTTTTTCCAATCGAAGATGCTCACAATGAAGTCACATCAATCATTCAGATGTGTCAGCTCTGTTCACAGAACCCCCCCCAGGCATGATATAAAACATTCTTTCAGTGCAATATTCAGTTGGCTTATGTAGTTGGAGGGGGAGGAGGCAGGGAAAATAAAAATAACAAAAAAAAACCAAAAAATCCAACCAAACTCAGCCACTGTCAAAAAAATTATTCATAAATATCAACATCCCGGTCTTTGCATGGCTCTGAAGTGCCTTTTGAATAGAAGATATTTGCTCTCCTTCATCCATCCCACCGATACACTGACATGCTCGAACAGCTGCAGGAGAAAAAAAAAACAAAAACTCCAATTAATAGCTAAAGGGCCTCTCGCAGTCTTTCCCTCCTCTGCAATTACTGCAGAGTGTGCTCAGACTGCATCATTGTCTGCCTACACTGTGCATTGTATTTGCTCCCAAGCAAACAGTATTTCACCAGACTTTGTTAAGAGGTTCTGCAGGAGGAATGGGGTCATTTATTTTCACCAGAAGGTTAAAGTTCACTGGTTAAAATCAACTGTAGAGGGTTTAACTTTTGGATACTCTTGAAACTATTTAGTAATGTACAAAGTATCACCCAAAAATGTCTTAAGGCCTAACGTTTGGTAGGTCAGCATAGCTTGATTTTGTTTAATAGATTTAAGTGCTGCATTTCTTTTGCTTATTACTTTATGATCACACCTGAGTTTTGTTCAGCTGACCTCTGACGCTAAACTTATTATGTCTTTTTTCCACATTTTTGGGGGGGTAAAATAAAATCCGCTTTTTAAAAACATATCTATGTTCCCCCTGAAGCTCTGTCCCTCAGTAATTTTTGCACGTTTGCAGTACTATGCAAAAGTCTGGAGACAGCCCTCATTTCTTTATGATCTGCTTCCAAGCAGTCTGACTTTCTTGTAATTTTTTTAATTGGTCTTGAGCAATAGTCCATCAAAGTCTCATCATAAATGGTCTCAGTGAATGGTGGCTGTCAAGAAGCCATTCTTAAGGAAGGGAAACAGAGAGAAAAGGCTGAGGTATGACAGATTACACAAGAACTGGACTCAAAACACTGGTCAACAAAAAAACCTTTTTGTCTGCTACATGAGGAAAAACAACTGATTTTTACTAATTTGGGTATGCTGATTCCAAATATGCAAACAGACTTTCTTTAGCACGTCAGGATCTTGAGTTACGTAATTATGGCAATAAATGCCAATCACCAAACTCAACGACAATGATTTTTTAAAGAAAAGTACACCATAAACACACAACTGGTGAAAAAAAGACAATGGGGCACCAGGATAGCTCAGGGCATGAACAGGCGACCACGTATGCTGCTTGGCTGTGTGGTTGGCGCAGGTTTGAGTCCCAGCCTGTCACCATTTGCTGCGTGTCTTCCCCTGTTTCTCCTCCCTGCTTTCCTGTCTATCTCTACTGGTAAACTATCAAACTGAAAAGGCCAAAAAAAAAGGACAGATACCAAAATCTATCATATGAGGAATCTCAAACTAATACAGTCCACAATTAGTCTGTCTAAACAGTTCAAAAGTGTAACAGACACTTGCACTTGTGCTTCATGGAAGTTTCACGCTGTAGAAACCAGCAGTACTCACCCATCATGTCTGCGCTGTAGCGCCCCCGGTACCTGGTCTCCATCTCAGAGATATCTTGATGGAACCTTTCAGCATGCTCATCGCTCACATCACCCAAACTGGGTGGAAAGAAGTCAAGATGAGAGTGAAGGAAGTGAATCTTAAGTGACATTCTGCAACCCATGTTTGAATGATATGAGCATGTCGTCAACTAGTTCTTCATAATTTGTGGTTGCCCAAGAAATTCTGAACCACCAGAACTAATGATTCCCATGCTCTTAATTTAAGAGGTCTGAGCTTAGATGGAAAGTCTTTGTCTCTAATAAGCTCACGGACTTGGGGTCCATCAAAGATCCCAGCTTTAAGCTTGGCATCACTTTGGTTGGCCCCAGAAACACTATTTATCACTTGATGTGGCACTAAAACTTAGTTTTTATCTATTGACAGATCAATGCAGTCACTATAAGAAATTGCAAATTTCTGGCATTGCTGATCCTCAATATTGGCAGTTAGACTTTAGTTGATTGAATTTTAATGACCAAATTTGGATTCAGCACCCCAAAATCACCCAAATTATTGCTAAATTCTGTTCAGTTTCAAAATTAGAAAATCTTAGCACACTCCACATTTGCGTGAGAAGCGCCAGTACAGCAACACATTAGCTAAATATTGACATGTGCATAAATGGTAAATGGTAAATGGACTAGTTCTTATATAGCGCTTTTCTACTCAGTCAGAGCACTCAAAGCGCTTATACAACACAGTTTACATCTACCCATGC
>JASGAU010385431.1:0-19454 GCA_030220045.1 Australoheros facetus | reverse complement strand
ACAGGGAGCCAATGAAGAGAAGCCAATATGGGAGAAATCTGCTCTCTCTTTCTAGTCCCTGTCAGTACTCTAGCTGCAGCATTTTGGATCAGCTGAAGGTGTCATGGTCTGCAACCCTTTGTTTCTCAGTTTAATTTTTGTAGTGAATTTATTTGCCTTTGTGATCACTGCTTCATTTGTTATACTGTTTCATGCGTTCCCCTTATGTACTCTTAAGTTCCCGGTTGCTTTAGTCTTTAGTTCTCCCTGTGTTTTCCCCTCAGTGTCCCTCCCTTTTGTGTGAAGTCTCTTGTGTCTGTTTCCCTTAGTGCATCTGTCTCCACATGTGGTGTCAAGTTTGCATTTGTTTCCCTGTGCAGGTGTTGTGTCAAAAAGTGATCGTCTGCCATAAAGTGATTCCGATGTTTCTGTGTGCTTTTATGTGTAATGTCTTTGTTTACATTGTTAAATAGAGTGCAGTCAGCATGATTTATGAAGGGTTTATACATAAAATGAAGAAATGGCCTGTTTTGCAAGAGTCTATGTTATTGTACCTACATTATAACTGGCCACTTAAAATATCTTTATAGAACTGTGATGTTATATTTGTTGTGATTTCTGCAGCCTTCTGAGCCAGATTTCTGTTTAAAAAGACATTTTTAATGTCAATGACAGATTTTGTAATCTAACTTAGTTACTTCTGAAATTAAGTAATCAGTAAAGTAACTAAGTTACTTTTTAAAGGAGTAATCAGTAATCTGATTACTTTTTCAAGATAACTATGCCATCACTGGTGACAGGGCAGCAAGCCACCTGTCACTCATGGGGTCAAGCTTTGCATTTGTCAACACATATGTTAAAGGTTTGTTATCAGTCAACATCTTGAAATTAGCAGCATTCAGATAATCATGGAACTCCTCACTGACTGCCCACTCGAAGGCAAGAAATTCTAACTTATGTACAGGATAATTTTTTTTCACTTTTGGAGAGGCATAGGCTACCACGCGAGTCTGACCATCTTGGACATGATACAAGACTGCCCTCAGACTGGTTATGTCAGCATCATTATGTAATGGTAGGTGCCAATGGGCAAAAGCAAGAACAAGAGATGAAGTTAGTTTTTCAATGATGAGGTCAAAGGCTGCATGACAGGTGGGAGTCCATGTTGCCCCAGTTCGGGGTGTCTTTGCTCGTGGCCAGTTGTTTTGGGCCCTTATGCTTGGGGACTAGTTCTCCATTTAACAAGTCATTAAGAGGCCTGACAATGTGAGAATAATCTTTCGCAAAGGATTGATTGAAGCTCTTTGGCTGCTTGAGGGCATTCTTCGACAGCGGCCACTTTGCCTGGGTAAGGTTGGATTCCCTGAGCAGATATTACATCTATTACAAATATTTCACAGAGTTTTGAAAGAACTTGCATTTAGAAGGGAACAACATCAGCCCAAAATCAGTGATGCACTTGAGGACCCTCACCACATGCTCTTCATGCTCCTCCAGTGAGTCAGAGAAAATTATGAGGTCTCCATGAATTGTTGAAGCGTTGCAGGACAGTTGGTTGAGACTTGAGGCTTCCTCCAAAATTGCCATGTTCCAAACGGTGTTACAAATGCTGTCTTAAGGCGAGCTGATGGCTCAACCTCAAGTTGACGGTATTCACTCTTGAGGTCTAGAACAGTGGACCATTTTGTACCTGAAAGTAGAGTGAATGTCTCCTCTGTTGGAGGCAGTGGGTAGGTATCCTTTCTGCAAACTCAAATAATCTACAGCCATTCTCAGCTCTCCATTCTTTTTCATACAAAGCACTACCAGAGCGGCATAAGGACTATGAGACTACTCTATATCTCAGACAGACCCAGACCCCCAGCACAGAAACAGCTCCCACTGTCACAGTTCTTCCAGAGAAGCAGAGTATCCAGGTAGCTTATATAGTGGTGAGAGTAATGTTTCAGTCATGACTTGATTTTGAGCATTAGTTAATGTTGTGCTATACTGAGATATTCAAATAATATATTCAGCTCACTGAATTTTGTTAAATAAAATATTTTATTGAAGCTGAAAAACATACCTCAAACATTAACTATTAAAAATGTATAATATAATATAATATAATATAATATAATATAATATAATATAATATAATATAATATAATATAATAACTCTTTGGGTGGGTTGTGAAGTCTGTTTTATTTGTATAACACATTTAAACTGTCCTGGGTCTTTGACCCAGTGTTTTGAATTTTTCTTTGTCCTTAGTTAAGAGTTTTTCTTATTTATGATTATCTTATTTATGTTCTTGTAAATATATTTTGGATTATGGTGCTGAAGTTTATAGTTTCTTGATAGCTTATTGTGGTCCTTGAGCTCTCGTTATCCCACCTCCCCGGTGTCTTGTTGTCAAGTCTCCGTCTCTGTTTGGTGTTTACTCACTTCCTGTTTTATTTTGCTAGTCTCGTGTGCGTTGTGTTCAGTTTTGCATTGTCTTGTTAGATTCTGGTCACCTGTGTCTCATTCTCCCAGCTGTGTCCTCTTCCTAATTACGTCATGTGTGTATTTAAGCTCTCAGTTTTCCTTTCTCCATCATGTCCTTCCTCATTCTGTTTTCCATTTTTGTCTCTGAGTTAGGGGCAATTTCTGGCTCCAGCCTAGCCTTGTTTTAGATGCTTTTTTTTTCCTTGTAAGTTCCAGTAATAAAGCTGACCTTAATTTTATTCCCTGTTCTCTGTATAGCATAAATAACAAAGGCTGAGCCTAAGTGCTTTGAACACAGACGCATTTACGTTCCAGGTCTCCAAAAAAAAAAAAAAAACAGTTTCCAATGACAGGAAAAGCTGAAAATGAAAGTAATGAGTAAAAATGAGCTAACAGATTAACAGCAGGAGCTACAGAACATAACATATTCAGATGTGTGTGTTCTTAAAAACAGCGACGTGGTTGTATTTACCTTAATTTAACGAGCCAACAGTCGCACTAAAATGAGTGCAGAATGTTAAAACTAGAGCAGCCAGGCTACGTGAAAAGTGCAGGAAGGCGCGTTCGTGTCCAACAAGAGTGTGTGCGAGAGTTTGATGCAGTGACTACTGCGCAGACTCTGGCTCCAAAAATGTAAGATGGCAGCCCCCACCAGCTGGAAATTTTGGTGTCACTTTTGTACAATAGGAGGAAGCGAAGTCATGTCAACCAGCTTCTGTACAGTCAATGGATGAGAGCCAGCAAACCAGACTGATATTTAGAGCTTACTGCACATATTTGTAGGAGTTTCCTGGACTGAGTGCAGAATCTTTGGAGTAAAGTATTTACATGAATCCCACAAATGTCCTGTAGGGTTAGACCATTGTTCCCAAACACTAAAACAAAAAGACACTGTGGGTGTAAAGTGAGACATAGATGTTATCTGGTAACATAGCAACACTGTAATGCGTTCATCACCCTGTCAGCTGTCAATCAGCAGCATCCTTTGCCGCCACTGGTGGCTGCTTCCGGAGCTCAACTGCAAGCCGAAGGACGTTTAACTCAGGAGTCACCTGCTTTACATCACGAACGGTTAGTTTGCTGCCTCTTCAAGGCTGAGCCCTGATGCCCTACAGAGCGACCTCTCTTTTGTACTCACAATTATTTCAGTTACCAACTGCAGTCATAGCTGATTGGCCGGTAAACTGAGAGCTTCACCTTCACGCTCTGCTCTCTGTTTACAGTCTAGGTACTAGTAAAATGAGTACAACACTCACTCACTGTTGACTGAGCCACCTCTGTACCTTCCATCACTTGAGAAACAGAAGAACCTTGTCACCTGGGGCAACAACTTCTCTGTGCCACAGGAAGTTCCTCCACGCAGTAGTAACCCACCGATTTCCCATCTGAGGAGAATGACCTCTGACTAGCCACTCCATGTTGTCACAGCTATGATGTGAAGATCAATTAATGTGATTATGGATAGTCTTATCAAATGAGTTTATTGATAAAACAAAAGTCCTGAGTAACAAGTCAAAGCTCTGGTTTATTTACTGTGATTTACAATGTGATCCATTTACTGAAAGCGGGGCTTCACACACACACACTAATCAGCTAATCAGTCAGTCATTAATAGAAAACTTCATCGATCAGAAACCAGTGATGCGCTCTTGGTCCTGATTCAGGACTCCTGTCTGGGTCGGATCTTCATCTCCGTGGATTGAAGTGAGTACTGCCAGCCTGTCCAGCTGGACCACTCCACGCCATCAGCGTAGGAGGCGTGGCCCCCTCTCAGGTACTGCCCATTCAGGTTGGAGGTATGGCAGTTCCGGTACCACCACGCTCCCTGGTAGTACGCCGCGCAGTTGTTCTCTGACTGGTCCTGGTCCCGGTCTTTGGTGGTGAACCGCATCCCAGAGTGCTTGAGGAGGGAGTCACCTGAAGAGAAATACCTGGTTGTGTACTGTGCAGTACTGTGCATGGTGCTTTGTGGTACTGTGTCGTAATGTCTGTGGTACCTGCGGTCCCAGAGTATCCATCCACGGTCAGCGGGTATCCGTCCTCCTCGGGGTTCACAGAGTCTCGGCCGACAGAGAATTCAGAGTAATGAGCAAAGGCTGTGGCGTTATCAAAGTCGGCCATGTCGATACGTAACTCGAAACCACCTGACCTGGTGAGCGAATAGATCCTCTGCAGACCTGAGAGAGACAGGTGGACAGACAGGTGTCAATCAGCTGCTGTGTGCATGTTGGACAGTACCTGCTGCCTTTGTGAGGCTTGGCTTCAGTTCATCAACATTTTTGTACCTGAATTTGTACTCTGATAAAATATAAAAACACATCAAACACGTGGTCATCCCATCTCATGTCATCTAATTACAAATAAATAAATCCCATCTGACTGTTTATCCAGGCGAAAGATCCATTTCCTAAGTCAGATCAAGTTTATTTCTATAGCACATTTAAAAACAACAGCTGTTTAGTGCTGCACATCTAAATTAATAAAACAAAACATAAGATAAAATGACATAAAATAATAAAGACCTCAGTAAAAAACAACATGGGGGACATGTGTTCTGGCTTACTAGTGCCAGTTAGTAATTGTGCTGCTGTTTAATCAACAGGAATTATGCAAGATTTCAGGTCCCTGTCATCAATATTTTTCTCAAAAAATCCTTTAAGGGACGAAGGTCAGTCCTTCAGGTGTTTGAATATGTGCACCTGTGGCTCTGAGGAGTGGAGCTAAGGTGAGCTCAGACTGATGGATGATGGAGGAGGTGTGATCTGTGACAGCAGGTTTGGAGGTGTGCAGAAAACACAGTTTGCAGGTTTAAGGGTTAAGATTTGATCTCCAGAATATTCTTAAAAAGAGTCCAAACATGTTTCACACACATTATCACATCAGTTTTATTAGAAACAGCAAATTTCTGTTTCTGTTAATATTACATCCAAAATATGTGATAATTTTCTCTTTCATTTTCCCATTATGCATTTTTTTTTCTCCAAATATTCAGATATGCGTGCAGCAAATAAACGCTGTTAGAAAAACTAAAACAGCCTTACCTTCATTCCTTAAAACATTTTTTGAGAAAACTGATGACAGCACAGACCCGAAATTTAGCATAATTCCTGTTAAGAAGTAGAATTTTTTTCAGGCTAATCAGAGGTGGTTAGGTGGGGTTTTAATTTTTTTATTTGACAAAATGACAGGAATGACCCCATATCAAACCAGTGCTCATAAATGTACATAAATACTAATAATGAATTAAACATTTTTTTTATTATTATTGTTGTGTGTGTTTTAAACTATGGTGATACCAACTCGCCAGGACTGCAGATTAAATTAGCCTATGGCTATAATCTGGCATATTTTACATTGTTTAAATGTTCATTAATATGCACTGTCCTCCTTAAATAAATAAATAAAATTAAATTAAAAAAATTAAAAACATACAGAACACTAATCAGTGAAAATGTGCAGACTGAAGCTGTAATGCCTTCATTTTTAATGTACTTTTTTGAAGTATTTCTATGTATTATATGAATTATTTCTATGCTCTTCTGCTTTCTGTGCCTTTGATGGAAATATTGTTCTTTGTTTTCTAAACCATCTATTTTAAAGCTCTAGTTACTTCTTATTATGTAGATTTTAAATATAAATCCATTACTATTTAGTACTACGGACTTTGGCTGCTTTTTTCCTGATTTTCAGTCCAGTCCTTGTACTTTAACATTTTCAGAGGAATGTTTTGTTAGTTAAGCCTCTAAACTCAGACCTGTGAATCATTCAAGCATAAAAAGGCTCTGAACTCAGGGGATGAACCAGTGTTGTGTCGACACATAACAGACAACTGAGCAAAGAACCAGTTTAAACTTTAGGCTTTTTGTTACTAGCAGCCTGTCACAAAAACACATCATTTGTTCCATTTCTTTAGTTGAATCTATAAACATGCCAACGATAACACAGTTTGACAGCATACAACAGGATTTTTGCACCAACAGGGTGATTCCCAAAGAGCTGTTAGCTGCAAACTTGCCATATCTCAGCATGGTGTGCAGTGTGTGCTTAAAAAAAAAAACACAAAATCTGCAGTATCTGAACTTCATGGCCTTAAGAAACAGGAAATAATCCAGCAAAGACCTGACAGGGGTCAGGTGAAGGTTCAGGTTAAGGTTCTGGTTAAAGTTCAGGGTTCTATGTGTACTCTCAGTGAGTGATTGTCCCCACAAAGACAGGAAAACAAAAGTGTGTGTATCAGACCAAGCCAGTGCTCTCCAGTTGTCGTCCCAAATCCGTCCCTGTAAGCCTCCCATCCTCTGAAAAAGTTCACAGAGCCATCCTCCCTCCTCTGGATCACCTGTATACACACACACACACACACACACACACACACACACACACACACACACACACACACACACACACACACCAGGCGTGAATTATTTTTTTTAAAGAAATAATCCTACCGATAAAATCAATTCATGTGATCAATCAGGTATGACAGGATCTTCTTTGGGTCACGAGGTCAAAACAGGTCAGCTTCTCAGCTGCCTGTTTGTACATTAAGCTAATCAGCATTAGCAGTGTAACCCTGGAAACTAAAGCAGGTGTCTAACGAGCTCAGGTTGACAAACTAATTAGCACCTCAGCCCTGTGTGTGCGTGTGTGTATGTGTGTGTACCGTCCAGCCTCCTCCGTCTGTGCTCATGTCACAGTAAACCATGAAGCCATCGGGGTCATGAGTTGGAAACACGGAGTAAACACCGTCCTCAGAGACGCCAGATTTCAGGATGTCACTGCAGTCCCTGGGTCTAAGAGCTGAGGGACATGGGAAATCATCAGCAACACAGGTGTGTCTGTGGATCTGAGTTTTAAAAGACTTTACCCCACAGCTGGGAAATTCCTTAAATTATGCAGAAATATAGAACATCTTCAAGCACTGCTATACCTGCATAGGTGTTACCTGTGTAGGTGTTACCTGTGTGTGTGCTGTCTCTGCTCAGCTCACTCTTCAGCTTCCTCAGATTATCTGTTTCCCTCTGCAGGCTGAGTAGAGAATCACTGAAACCTGTCACCAACTTCAACACACCCGAGTGACTGTCAGACATCACCTGCACAGGTACACAAAGGGAGGGACTGTTTAATTATATAAGATGTCAACTTCATAGTTTATTTTACTTGATGCAGTGCTTCTCTTTCATTTATTGAGTTAAGCTACATTTAACTGCGCTCTAATGCACAGCAGGTAGCGCTGCATGGACATCCTTCCTCACACCCTCAAACCAGGGACCTTACTTCTACTTCACTGAGGAGCCACAGTTAATCTCACTTCATTTCATTTTTTTACTACTTTAATTTCTACCTGGAGGATGCGGCTCTGCTCACTCTGCAGTCTGTCCAGTCTCTGGTCCAGAACACCTTGGCCTCTTTTCAGCGAATCAGTTTCCAGTCTCATATTGTGGGTGTGGCCTGATAGCACCTTCAGCTCCTCTCCCAGCTTCTGGAAAAATCCTCGGTCCTGCCAGTCGTCTGCATTGTAATTGGTCAGTGTCCGCAGCAGCGAGCTCTGCAGCGCCTCCCAGCGCAGGAAGTGCTCACTGAAGTCCGGACAATTTGGGTCTAGAAAGATGCTGATTGGCTCTCCGTCTGCAACACGTGACACTGTCACCAGAGGTCCAGACTCTTTGGGACTGGTTGAAACCACAGATGAGGAGACTTCCTCCCTGTAACCACGACAACCCCAGATTGATATTTAAGTGGACAGAGACACGAGAGACAGACAGGAAGAGGTGTTTTACCTGCTGATGAAGGGTAGAGGATATTGGTTCAGGTACAAGATGGTGACTGTTGCCATGACAATTGCTGCAATGATGACCAACCCAACACCAGACCATAACAGGAAGGTGCAGCACCTCTGACAAAACACACACACACACACACACACAAAGTTACAGGAAGACGAAAGACGCCTCAGGGTCAGATCTGATGCTGAATCAAATCTCTCTGCATGAATCGAACCTCCTGCTGTTGGAGCCATTTGGAGCATTTTTAATGCAATTATCTGACCAATAACACGGCTGCTGCGCGCTTCATTGGACTAACAGACTGTCCGAGAAGGCGGAGCTCCAGTTTTGGTGCACAGTGAAATTCGAGGATTTTATTTGGATGTTACTGAGCACTGATTAGTGGGGCATCTGTGTCTGCGTGATGCAGACTGATAACCAAGACAGCCAGCATTAGCTGGTAACTTAGTACTTCCTTCATCCAAATATGGGCACTTCCTGAAACAAAAACACAACATGGCGGTGGCCATTAAGGTTTTCAATTCAATTTTATTTATATAGCCCCAAATCACAATGAACAGGCGCTTTATATTGTAAGGTAAAGACCCTACAAAGCAGCAAATTTTGCCTGCAGGTTCCTGTTGTAGGGCTAAAGAGTGACCTGAAGATCGCCTCAGTGCAAATCCTGAGTGCTCCTGCAGGGCGTAATCTGTGGTAAAGCCGACATATGCTGAAGATTACACGTGCGCTGATCTGACAGTTTAACTCCAGATTAACACGAATAAACTCTGCAGAGCTCTCTTACCATCTGAACATACACAGAAAGCTGCTAACAGCTAACGTCGGAGCTACCTTGTGCTTGTTTGGTCTCTTGCTGTCGAGCTCTGAGCTGCTGTTGTTCATAATGGTCCACCGATCGTTCAGCATCATCCTGAAACACAAACACAGTCTGAGGTTGTTCCTCGATCACAACTGGTACCTTTCAAAAACCTCAGAGGCCTCGCCAACGTCCTGACCTTTGAACCCTGTCTAGGACCTTTTATATGTTCCCCATAACTTCATCAAGGAGCACTGGGTCATCACTGACCTCCTCACTGAACTCTAAACCTCAGATCATTGACCTCTATGATCAGGATTGGATTGGTATCTATGTATCTATGAACTGTCTCTAGGATCTTTAAAAATGTCCCCCAGAATATTGTTAATGAAGATCTTTTAATGACTCATAGGATGTCTTCACTGAACTCTAAACTTCCACACTCTTCCTGTAGCGCCTGTCCAGATCCCTGAGTGACCTCCTGAATCTGTGTTAAGAAACCACAGCAGCTGATTGGCTGGACCCACAGATTTCAGTGGCAACGGGAGGATGTAATGAAGGAAACTCATAGATGAAGTGTTAAACATTTGGTTCTGAGCTGGTTTTTAAAAGGCACCATGTTGGAGAGAAAGGCTCAGCGGTCCAGTCAGCTTCACTTTAATCCAGCGGATCAATGTCAACTTTAAACGCCTCACTGTGACAGGAAAACCTCACACCTGAGCTCTGTCACCTGACGGGGGTTTGTTTGCATGAAGAAACATTAAAAACCAGCCGAGCGCAGTCGATTCACTTATTAATGAACCTAACAACAACGTAAAAATACAATATGATAAACTTTATTTATCCCCAAAGGTTGGCAAAATTCTGCGTTCCAGCAGCAAAACATGAAACAAACCCAGAAACAAAATGAAATAAAAGATCTATAAAACAGAAAATGATGAAACATAATGCCTTCATAAAGCAGTTTTACAGCAGTGTACATTATTATTTTATATCATTATTATTATTAGTAGTAGTATTGTTAATCTTGTCCTGTTGTGCTTTGACATTTTTGCTGCTGTCACACCTAAATTTCCCCTTTGCGGGACAATAAAGGCTGTTTCTACTTCTTCTTCTACACAAGCATAAAAGAGTTAAATCAGATAGAATAAAATAAACCAAAATATAGAAAATCAAAAATATTTAATTTTCTAGCTTCATATGTATAAATCTTCCAGTAAGACATTATTGTTCTTTTGGTTTTCACAGTTTAAAGTGAAGAAAATGTATGAATCCACAGTCTGAGTGAAGCTCAGATTAACAGTGTTTAACTGACGATAACGGAAGAAGAAACACAGTTTTCCTCACTTCACGGATAACTCAGCAGCTTTATACAGGCACAGAAAATGACCTGCTGACCATCTGATTGGACAATGATATCAATAATCAGTAATCATGACTCACCTGTCTTCAGCCGGTGGCACAAACCTCTGATTTAAAAAATTAAAATCAAATTAAACTTTGTCTGTCTGCTGGAGGATGCCGGACATGTTCAACCATGGAAACAGATCCTCAGAGAGAGAGAGAGGGAGACCATCTGCCAGAGGGCGAGAGAGGGCGAGGAACAGGGGGTGAGAGAGGGCAAGAGAGAGAGGGAGAGAGGGAGGGGAGAGAGGGCAAGAGAGAGAGAGACCATCTGCTGCAGAGATGGGTGAGAGACACTGTTTCACAGAGAGAGAGAGAGAGCTGCTGCAATAATCTGATCAGATTTATTGGCTTCAGTCTGTCAGCGCCACCTCAGGACCAGCCGCACCTCGGGCTCTGAGCACGCTCAGTCTGGACCAACACACACAATGGTTTCTTATTTTGCTCATTTCCACCTTTCTTCTTATTCTTAGACCCATTAAGAACAGCTTTGCATGATTCACAGTTCAAAGTAATCCTTCTTTATCTCATACTGAGCCTCAATACAGCCCTCAGTCTGAAACAAGCAGTTTTAGCTCCTGAAGTAAGTCAGTAGAGTTTATGGAGTGCTTTTCACAGACAACGTGCTGTACAACAAAATAAGTAAAAACTAGGAATAATCACAATAAAATAAAAATGAAAATTGAAAAACAGTTACTAGCGATACAAGTCATGTTAAAAACATAATAAATGTATATTAACAAAAGAATCTCAATCTAAGTGCAATGAGATAAATGCATGAACTATTTTCTCTAGTTCACAGCTCGCAGCTTAGAAATGAGAAATAGATTTTACATATGAATCAAAGCTAAGAGAGGAATCAAATACTACACCGAAAGTATCAATACTGGACTTTTGCTTCTTTTAGCACATGTGATATCACTTGGGGAGCTAGAATCATGGCTTCAGTCTTACTTGGAGAGCGAGTCTGGGATAAACAGAGGGCCAGGGTGTACAGCCTATCCAGCTGGTGAGGCTTAAAAAAAAAAAAAAACACGTACAGCTGAATGTCACTGGCATAGAAATGATAAAAAAAAAAAGCCAAACAAAGATGGATTAATGCCTGCTAAAGGGTGCAGAAGGAGAATAATAATGGCCCTAGGACTGAGCCTTGTGGAACCCCACAGGTTAGAGGAGCAGTGTTAAAACTTGCTCACCCTAACAGAGAGAGTCTTTCCACATAAATATGAGAAAAAACAATCTAATGCTGAGCCAGTGATATCATCCAAGACCTTAAGCCTCTTAAGTAAAATATCATGGTCAACCGTATCAAAGGCTGCACTGAGGTCAAGCAATATGAGTACAGAACAATGCCCTGCATCAGATACCATTAGAAGATCATTACAGGCCTTCAAAAGAGGAGTCTCAGTGCAGTGCTGCGTTTGAAGCCCAGACTGAGAAGGGTCAGAAATTTGTGTTTTACATAGTAAAGATATGATTGACTGAACCTCGCAAACAGCAGACGGATGGACTGCGGCTCTATTCTGTAACATTTTGGTTAAATTTGTCTCCACATTCGTTTAGTGTACTGTTTGCTGAGATGGTCACATGACACACTGAGTGTTGTGTGTGTTTGTGATCTGCTCTTGACAGACACAATAAAAAACTGAAACTAACGAACTGTGGAAACTAAACTAAAATCAACCCCTGAAACTGAAAAAAAGAATCTAAAAAAGAAATGCCAAACTATAACCTCTAATCAGGGCACCCCCTCTCAATGACATCATCCAGATCCCAGACTAAAAAAACTGTGATAAACTGAGCGTTTAGAGCAGTGTGTAGCCTGAGCTTTAGGGACTCAGGGATTAACACACACACACACACACACACACACACACACACACACACACACACACACACACACACACACACACACCAAGCTTATTAAACATGTTTAATAAGAGCATCCACCACAGGAGCAGGAAATATATGTCCGACATTAAGGAAGAGAAGTTTGTTTTCCTCCTTCACTGTTCCTGCATTCATCTGTGTGTGATAACCTCTGATTTGGATTATTTATTCCATCAGCTTCCACGTGTTGACTTTCACCCACAAATATGCTCAGTTTGGTTTGTTGCTGTGGGAGCAGGTCACACCCCCTGTTAATGACTAACATGTGCCAGCAGCAAGCAGTGCCCTGAAACACACTGAATTTCACCTCAACCATACAGGAAGCCAGGTAGAACTCTCCAAAATAAAACCTTGACTCTGACAGATGCAGCAGAAGTTCACGCAGAGCCACTGCTGCTCATTTACTGATCTGAAGTGATTGCTGAGTATTGAAACTGGGCTGCTCTGATTGGACTGGCATGTTGTTCAATCAGTCATCCTTTATATATATTTTAAAAAGAAGAAGAAGAGAAGCTTAAAGAACTGAGTCTGCTGAGGAATGCTGACAACTTCAGGACAGCAGGCTTTTATTCTGAAAGGGCACACAGGAAGCAGGTGTGTATGTTTGGTGGAAATTGATGAGATGAAAAATCTGAAGCTGGTTTGAATTTTTTTCCTTCAGAAAATTTGAAGAAACGGAGGGGAAGAGGCGAGACGTTGGACTGTTGGTCGCTGTGGAGGTCAGTTAGTCAGAGTTAGGTAGGTGGTTAGATACTTAGTTAGGTAGATAGGTTGTGGGGTTTAGTTAGTTATAGAGTTTTGATGGTGGAGGGATGGACTCAGCGTCTGTCTGCGGCAGAAAAAGGTGAGGCTGAATCTGAACTTTAACTTTGGGAATGTTTTAATTTAAAATGACTGCAGGATAAAACCTTCAAAGTAAATGAAAAATATAAAGTTTGAAAGAGTTTAAAGTAAAAGGTTAAAAATGTTTGATGTTTGCTTCCAAACCGCACTGACAAAGCAGAGTTTAATGAATTCATTTAAAAGTAAGTATGTGTGTGTACTCACATTTCTGATGTGAAGGGTCCAGTGACCGGGAGAAAACCAACGATGTAGGGTCCAACTCCCCCCACAGTATTGTTTCCTTTAAACGGGCTCAGGAGCCTCCACTGATGGGCCTCCTGCTTTTTTTTGTCACTTGGCCTACAAAGTGGAAATGTGTGTGTGAAGTGTGAGTAAAAATGTTGCTATAGAGAGCCCCCTGTGCAGTACAGGCTTTTAGAAGTGTGTAACACATTAGCCAATCAGACACTGCTAAATGGTTCTTGTGGACCTTTGCCAGATGTTCTCTTGATGTTGTGATGGTCATGCTTACTGCTGTTTAATTATCAACACCATGTTCTGTGTAACAATTTACTGCTGCAAGAAATAGGTACGTTTATTCTGGCATCATTCAGTTGGTGCTGTTTGTACTGCACAACAATCTCCCTTTAGGGATTAATAAACCTAAAGTACAATTTTATACTACTACACTACTTGCTGTACTAGCTGCTGGTATTAACTACAGGCATTATATATAGTTAGCTGTTAGCTTTGGAGTCTGTTGACCGATCAGTGGGGATTCTTCTTAATTTTGAACCAATCAGCTTCTGGATTGCTTAATGTATAGCAGTTCTTATGCAAAACGTTTGGCTCTTACCAGTATATTTGCTAATTGGGCAGCTTTCATTACCATTACACATGTGGTATGAGTTGCTTCCACTATGTGACGAGGAATTGGACAACCCTCTTGGCTGAATCCTAATTTCTCCCCTAGGTTTTACCCTTCAGTTTTGTGATGCCACATTTCTTTAAAAGATCAAATGTTAGGGGTCATCTAGCTCTCTGATTATTCCTCCAAATGGATGTAATCATGGAAAAAATTTAATCCATCAGAATATCTTAGTTTAATGCAGATGCTGGTGATAATGGAATAGGATTGTTATAACACACATTCAGAAAAAATTGCTATTCTTACTGTCAATAGATATTCATATAAATGATGCAGTTTGTCAGTGACAGTTCAATTATTTCCATGTATCGTGCATGAAGCTTGAAAAATAATCTAGCAGCAAATTTTCTGCTGTTCCCAGCTCATCTAACATGCAAGCTATAGATTTCTCTGGGCAGGACTCCACTGCACTGGATGGTCGTAGTTTACTGCAGACTCAGTGAGATTGGGCCTCCATAAAACTTCATCTTCTAGAAGCTTCCAGATACTTTGTCTCTTCAGAGTTAAGTTGATGTGTGTGTGTGTGTTGGCTCCATTTATGAAATTATGCTTGCGCTTATTATGTAATTGTTTGGCATGTGACTGGTTTTTTATTAGACCTCAATTGTCTGCCTGTATTATGGGATGTAATGGTGATGGGAGCCAGATTAGGTGTCTGTCCTGGCTCCACCTACTTTCACAGCATACCTGTACAGGTAATGTTTGATCAAAAACATCTCGTGTTAATGTTGGTGTTTGTTCATCATTTTTGTTTTAGTTTAATGTCATGTTCTGACAGTCTCTTTGTTTACATGGAACTGTCCTATTTAAAAATTAAACAGAACAAATTATACTGAGTTCATTTTATACAATGTGTTGTGTAAAAATATTGCTGTTGGATGACCTTAGGAATGCCAGTGTTCACCCAGAATGCATTTCGGAGGGTTTATTGATTTGAAAAAATTCTCCCTGGATTTGGAAGTATTGAGAATGGGGTGATTGTTAGAGTACAGCGTTACTGCCCTGACCGGGGCTGAGCTGGCCATGAATGTGAGTGGCAGGCTGCAGGATGAAGTATGTGTGCAGTTTCTGTGGTAATCCTGAAAACATTGGTCCCTGCTAAACTACTAAAACAAGAAGTGTGTGTGTGTGTGTGTGTGTGTGTGTGTGTGTGTGTGTGTGTGTGTGTGTGTGTGTGTTAATCCTCCTCGTTAGTGTTAATCAGTGTCACTTCTGTCTCGGCTCGTCTGTTCCTTCACATCTGAATGCAGAGATCTGAGTGTAATGTTAGCTGCTTTCATTGGGGTGGGGGCTGAAGATCTGCATTCAGCCCGATTTGAAAAAGTCACTTTAAATCCATTTTGTTCCATTTGAGAGGCTTTATCTTTATCATCCTGCTGTGACTCACATTTATCCATCGGTGTGACCGATGATCGATCGTTGATCGGTGTGACCGATGATTGATCAGTGTGATGTAAACAGTGACGTTACAGTAAATGTTTCAGAGGAGCTGACTGACAGTCTGGCAGCTGCATTAATGCGAGTTACAAAGACAGAGACTAGAGATATGATTCTGTGCTGATAATCAATCACTGATGGATTGCTGTCTTTGTCCTTGTATGCTGATGACTGATTGATTATTAAAGCTCTCACATAACAAATGTATAACTTTCAGTGTTTGTAGGAACTCGTGCAGATGAATTCTCTCCGCTCTGACAGCAACTTTATGAATGAGGAAATGAAACTGAGGGTCAGTCAGCTGGTTCAGGTGCACCAGGAGGGGGAGGAGTCAGAGGGAACACCTGTTAAGTTCACAGTCTGTTACCACGGGAACTGACTCAGAGTTTAACTGTCTTTCCGGAACTGAAAATACTACTACTAATACTACTGCTACTAATACTAATTAACAGTAGTTAATAGTACTTTGTTTTGGTCATCATTCATAGTTTCTAAATCAGCTCAATCTAAAAATGCTCAAAATTATAATTAAATACACAACAAGATATTAACTCACATGTAAGGAACACAAAATAGAAACCAAAGACTTGTAGGTTTGAACATCTCGATGGGGGTACTCTGGATATTTTCTCACCTCATACTGTTTGTCTTGTGTTTGTTTTTTCCTGAGTCACAGCGAGCGTTTCAGGGGAAATGATATTCACCTCTGTTACTGGACACATTTGTTTCAGTTTCTTCAGTCGGACTTTCTCATTAATGGTGCTCGTCTCTTCTGATACCCTCCATTTCACCTCGAGGCAAACGTGCTTCCTTACATGGAGAAATGGCAGTGACGGTATGCAGCTGTTGACTGAGAATGAATCTGATTCGCTGGCCAGTGTACAGTTTTTTTTTTTTATGAATCAATGGATTTCAGGTAGATCTGTTGATCAGCTGTTTCCTGTGTTTGTTTATGGTGCTGTTCTTCATCACTCAGAGGAGGAAGGAGTTCTGCACTGAACTATCAGACCTGCTGTCTCCCATAGGCACTGTGATGGAGCTGTCCTCCGCTTGCACCAGGAGGCCCAGCAGCCTGCAAACTGTAAGAGGAGGTTCAGGGAGGAGGAGGTGGAAATGAAGAAGAGGAAGAAGAGGAGAATAAGCTGTAGGGAGAACAGGGACCCTGAAGACAACCTACAGAGGGAAAGGAGGGACCAGAGAGGGTGAGGAGGTCACAATCGATCACTGATCAATCATTGATCAATCAGTGCAGACTATAATGGTTCTCTGACTCCCTGCAGGGTTCACCAGACTGGCTCTGGTTTTAGGTCTGGTGGTGAGATCCAGTCCTGCAGACCAGAAGTCCGAGTGGCCCTGATCAGGAAGACCAGGACCCAAACTGGGGTCAAGACTTTGGTCCAGTTAAGAGGGTCAGACCCAATTCAGGCTCTGACTGATCCACAGCGGGACCAGAAATCAGCTCAGAACAGACGGGTCAGAACCCCCTCCAAGGTTTGTCACAGAGACACCGGGTGCAGGTCCGCGTGATATCCTTTAAGTCTGTGATGGTTCAGTGCTCAGGCCTTCAGACCACAGACATATATACGCAGACGCCGCATTGAGCGCTGACTCGTACGTCAACGTCGCCGCCATAATGGAGGAGGCAAAAGGGGCCAACATAACATGAGAGAGATGCTGCACTCTGGTGCTGCGTGGAGATTTTCGATCCATTTTACAGTCAAAACGTGATCACGTGGGATTACCTTTCACAGGTAAGACTGAGGAATTGTTTTTGACTGTATTTGGCCATTCTAACATTTTGAAAACAGAATAATTTTTTTGTGCCTAAACGTTTCCCAGAGTATATTAGTGCATATTTAAATGTGTGAATGAACGCATTAACTTAAATAACTTTGTAGAAAGGCGCTTTATGAAGATCAGTCCATTCACTTGTATGAGTCCACAGCGCAGCTTTACCTCCTCCAATATGGCGGACATACAGTTATGTCACATCAGCGGGCCAACCCAGTCAGCGAGGCGTCTACGTATACATGTCTGTGGTTCAGACCCTGACCTTCTGTGAGGGGTCAGTCAGTTTGAGGGCTTCCTCAGTCTGAGGTTACCCACAGTTCATAGCACACAAGGTTACCATGGAAAAGGTAGACAAAGCCGTGCGAGAGGTTTTTATCATGAGCTCAAACTAAAGTGAAAAATTAAATCTACCAGAAACAAGAATATGTGCTCATAAAATGAAGGTTACAGGAGACGTCTGAATTCATGGCCTTCATGTGTTTGTTATGGATCTTCTAAAAAAAACTAAGATCAAAAAATAAACTGAAGCCGACTCGGTGTGAAAACTGATTCTGAATGATAGAAAATGTAAACACAGCAGAAATTTTATATGATAATATAATGATTTTATATGAAGTCTGATGGCCCATCACTGTGAATCATGGGGTGGCGTTCTCTCCTCTCCTGTCATAAAAAAAGCATGATGATGATTAATTATTATTATTATTATTAAACATGTTCAACTGTCTCCTTTGCTAAAGGAGGTAATAATGGAAGCGCTGAAGCTCTTTTCTTGGTATCTGGAGAATTGAAAGAACACTGTTAAAGAGACTGTTAGACCAGCTCGTTCTGATCCCAGGTCAGATCCAGGCCCAGTTCTGTGGGGAGGATTCCTGAGACCGGAACCAGAAGGAAGAGGAAGGTCCACCCATCTGCGTTCAGAGGGAGAGGTACGATCAATTGATTAATCACTGATAAAGTTAAAGTCTCTTGGTGGCTGAATCCAGCCGTCTTCTCTTTCTATAGGTCAGCTGCGGCTGTCAGTCACTGTGGAGGTGGAACAGCTCATCATTCACAGTAAGTGATGCAGCAGGCAATCAGAGGAGAGCTTTAACAACCCACCAGTTCGTCAGTAATTAATGACGTACAGGTAAAAATTTAGTTTCTGCCTGATGTGAGTCTAAAAATGCATTAAATGCAGTGTTGAGGCTTTGGTTATATCATCTACATGGAAGTTAAATTCACCCACTATAATTATTTTATCTGAACTGAGATCAGACAGAAACTCTGAGTAAGAGCCAGGTGGATGATAGATGACAACAAATAAAACAGGTTTTTGTGTTTTCCAGTTAGAGTGCATGAAGCTCAGAGTCAGGCTTTCAAATGAATTAAAACTCTGTCTGGGTCTTTGATTGATTGATAAGACAGAGGTGAAGATTGCTGCCACTCCTCCTCCTCTGCTTCGAGGATTCTGACAGATTCAAATACAGTTTGTGTTTGCAAACATGAACAAATGGAATTTTGCAAAGAGACCGAACTGAACCAGAACTGCACCGCTGTCAGACCGTCACACTGTGGGTGATGACAGGAAGAAGCTGCAGTAAATGGACTAGTTCTTATATAGCGCTTTTCTACTCAGTCTGAGCATTCAAAGCGCTTACACAACACGTTCACATTACCCATTCACACAAGCACTTCCATGAGTATCTAAGCTAAGTGCTTTTATTATCTAACATTCACACACATTCATACTCCAACACATGCGTTGGAGAGCAACTAGGATACTGTGGCACGCACCCCAGAGCAGCCAGGAATGGAACCGCTGACCTTCCCATCAGTAGGTGACCTGCTTTACCTCCTTTTTTTTTGGTTTTTTTTAACTTTATCGTCACAATATCACAGTAACAGTAGTCATGAAAGAAATAGTGTACAGTAATAAACAAAGGACATAAAATGAAAGAAGAACATAGTCAAAAAATACGGCAATAGAAAACTGTTGGAACAGAAGAGAGAAAAAAAAGGAAAAAAACAAACAAATTACACAAGTAAATGCGAGTTACAAAAATAAGTTATATTCTTTCCAAATACTTATTGTTTTTATAGCCTTTTTGTTAATTGAATTCGAGATTGAGTCAAGATACAATTTTACATCTATTACGAAGAGGTCAAAAAGTG
>JASGAU010385429.1:0-12489 GCA_030220045.1 Australoheros facetus | reverse complement strand
GAGTTGCACCTCAGACTCTACAGGCCTCAGTCAGCATGTTAAATGTTAAAGATCATGACAGCACAATTAGAAAAACTCTGAATGAGTATGGCTGTTTTGAAAGGGTTGCCAGAAGAAAGCCTCTTTTCTCTAAAAAGAACACAGCAGCACATCTTAGGTTTCAAATTTGCACCTAAACAAACCACAAGACTTCTGGAACAATGTCCTTTGGACAGATGAAGCCGAGGTGGAGATGTTTAGCCATAACTGCACAGCGCCATGTTTGGTGAAAACCAAACACAGCATATCAGCACGAATGCCTCATACCAGCTGTGAAGCACGGTGGTGGAGGGCTGAGCATTTGGGCTTATTTTGCAGTCACAAGATCTGGGCAGCTTGCAGTTACTGTGTTGACCTTGAACTCAATATGTCATGTGTTGTTGTTCATCGGAGGTTATATTTAATTACTTTTAGAACCTAATGAGGACCAGATGCTTTTTTTTATTATGTTCTGATACATAAAACCTTATAATTGAAAGAGACTGCATTTTCTTTTTTCACATTAATGTAATATAAACACTTGGCACACAATCATATAGACATCTCAGTCTCAAAGAACATACACCAATGTGTTAACAAATTTTATAAAAAAAAAAAAAAAACAGTAAACCTAAAGACATTTATTGCATATTTTCTGTTTATTTTAGTTTGTAACTATATGGTTTCACTTCATAGAAACACAAGGAACACTTAAGCAGTTGAAATTGTACAACTCACAACTCACATTTAAGCAGTTGAAATTGTACAACTCTTTTTATTTTTCTTATCTGTTGATTTAAATGTAAATGACTGCACAAAACTTCAGTATTTTATTTTTTTTCTATCACTCTAAGATTGTGCTACACTGCAATTAAGCAGCTTTGGAAATATTTTAGAGAGAACAATGTGGCTAGGACTCAGTCACTTAAAAGTTATAACAGCAATCTAAATTGCTTTTAGCAGAAATCAGTGAATGTGCACTACACTTAAATAAAGTTAAAGTTTGATTAACTTGAAAAAATCCAGTTAAAACCACTGATCAACTAGATGCAATGCAAAATGGAAGAACACTAATAGGACTGCAATTCATTGGGTATTCTTGACTATTTTTTATGAGTTTTATGAGAGTGTATTTAGCACACTGTGAAATGCCACCTTTTTCAAGCAGTAGGAGAGAGGGGCTTCTGTGCTTACAATGTGAGCTGTGTGCTTGAGATGTCCAGATAAAGGGTATCATATCTATGACATCATTCAGAGCCAAAAGTATGAAAAAAAATTTAAAAAAAAGGTCTGAAACCTGATGCACAGAGCAGTCTGAGCTTTAGGCACACAGATATTAGTTGTGCCTCTGATGATCATGTTTAATTAATGCACTTTTTGTAGAGATGTGATTAGATATGGCATCTCTAAATAGTGACTATAGTGATATGCATATGATTTATTAGCATTATTTTATCCTCTTGTGACTTTTTACAACTTCCAGTTTCTCAGATTCATAATGTTCCTTATCGTTCTTTATGATCTCTAAATTGCTTTTTTTTTCTGATCAAAAATCAGAAACTCACAAACTATGAAATGTGTGATTAAATCAAACAGAGGAGCTCTGAAAGCCCTAAATTTTAAAAAGCTGGGGCAACATAGCAAGTGGCACTTTTTTTGGCTGACATGGATGATGGATTTTCACAAACATCTGATTCAGAGCCGAATGTGAATATAAATTTGTCTGAAGGTAACGGGGAGAAAAAAAAAATCAGATTTTAAAGTTGGTTCAAACTTTGAAGTCTGAGGGGTGAACTGTGTAGGTGACACTGCTTCCAAGTTCATTCATTTACAACTATGACTGGAAAATGAGGCAAGCGTTTAAGATGAAAAACAGTCAAACTAAATAGATGAACACAGAAACATCTGCTTTAGCGAGACAACACCAACACGACTCCTGTTTTTCTGCTACACATTTTGTTTGCAGTGTTGCACTGGAGGAAAAAAACTGCAATCCATGAGGCTTTCTATTCTCCAAAGAGGAGGGGTGCAAACTAAATGCTAAATAAAAAAGAGTGTTCAGCTTTGTCTAGGAGGATAATCCCATTCATAACATTCAGTCATAAAAATAATAGCCTTACTAGACTGTTATTTAAAGCTAATGCTCTTAAGTGTGAGGGCTGATTATGCAGTAGGTACAACACTTTAAATAAACAAACTCTTCTCGCAATATGCCCACAATGCATTTCAGCTGAGTGTGTTTTAACTGAGGCATTAGCTATATTTAGGGGGCATGTATTGAAGCTTGTCTTACAAGTGTTAGCGGATTGCGAATCAAAAAAAAGTGAGGGGGGGGGGGGAGAAATCCATCAAAGCAGCCAAGATTTGCTGCCTCAGCGGGACGTGTGAGAATCGAAATAAAATTCATGCTAACGTTGCTCTGTGACAAGAGCTTTAAAAATCCCCAACCAAGAGGCAGTGTTTGATTAAACTGGAGACGATCCCTCAGAAACAATGGGGGAATGAAAACACAGTTGGCAGCAATGTCAATGTGGCAAACGGAAAAGGACTTTTTCATGACAGCAGCTTCATCAGCTTTTCATATTGTTGGTTTTTCAACAATGCACACAAGATATGAATGTGCAGCGTAAATATTATTGGCAGCCATGACTATCTGACAGCGCAGATGTTGGCGTTTCTTTACTTCACAAGTAGCAAGCCTTTTTAGATGACACCATTGTTTCAGCAGTATTTTCCACAACTGATTTAATAATAAGCAATATTCGNCCCAAGATATGTCTGCTGGCTGAAAACAGAGTGCTCTGGAGCATTATTCGGTGTGTGCAACTAAAACTCTGTGAAGACAAATTAAATCTCCATGCCCTAAAGTAGGGAAGAAGGAGGTATGATGCACGCAGGCGTGCTTGGATTATATGTGTCACAAAGAACATAAAAACTGAAATTTCAAATAACAAAACCAATTTATTCCTTCTAGAATGACCATGTTTATTTTTATTGTGTTTCTTGTTTGCAATATTGCTGCCACAGTCTCTTAGGCCAACAAATTGCTCCATTATTGCTATCTCTAGAAGCAACAATGTTTGCACTACAGCTGGAGGATGAAATTAACTACATAACAGGAATCAACCATAATTCACATTTGTTAAGAACATCACTGTTTCACAGCTAGAGCTTCATTCATCAATAGGCATGAGGCAGTCATGGTGGATATGTACATAAACACAGTGAAATTAGTCGATGCATGCCTCAACAAAAATGAAACACATCAGAGCTAC
The DNA here is from genome assembly GCA_030220045.1 of Australoheros facetus. Classification (NCBI taxonomy): domain Eukaryota; kingdom Metazoa; phylum Chordata; class Actinopteri; order Cichliformes; family Cichlidae; genus Australoheros; species Australoheros facetus. Next base: position 9,196 of record JASGAU010385429.1, on the reverse strand, counting down.
AGCAGTTACCGTAGGTGGGCTTGATAAACTCTGGTTAGTTTGGGCCAGTTAATTTCAGATGTAAGAGATTTAAATTAATACTAAAGACAACACACAGGAAGTTGAGTTGAAGGAGTGTTCAGCAGGGGAAATAATTATTTTATCCCCTGCTGAAATTGTAGGTTTGCTCGCTTCCAAAGGATTGCAGTCATTTAATGTTTATTTCAAGAAAGACAGAATATCAAAAACAACAAAAAAAAATTACATAAAGTTATAAATTGATTTGCATGCTATTGAGTGAAATAAGTATTTGATTACATGACCCTTGTTGGCAAGCACAGTGGTAAGATGTTTCTTGTAGTTGGTCACCAGGTTTGCACATATCTCGCATCTCTCGTCGCAACTCGAAGTTTCAGCTCCCTCCACAGACTTCTATAGGATTGAGGTCTGGAGACAGGCTAGGCCGCTCCATGACCTTGATGTGTTTCTCCTTTAGCCACTCCTTTGTTGCCTTTGTGGTATGTTTTGGCTCACTGTCATGCTGGAAGACCCGTCCATGATGCATCTTCAGTGTTCTGGCTAAGGGAAGGAGGTTCTTATATGGCATACACCGTGGTGCGTTACCAGTGACTGCTGTACCAACTGCCTTCAGATCACGAACAAGCTCCTCCTGTGTAGTTTTGGGCTGATCCGCCACCTTTCCCATGATCATCCTCACCCCATGAGGCGAGATCGTGCATGAAGCGACAAAATATTGCTTCCATTTCCAAAAATCACACCTTCTCACCAAGTTTCTTGCTGATGGTCTTGTAGCCCATTCCAGCCTTGTGCAGGTTTATGATCCAGTCCCTGACATGGTGGTGGTGAGGCTGGAATGGGAGAAATTCATTCTGTGGACAGGTGTTTTTTTTAATGGATTTTTAGTGGATATTCTGTCTCTCCATTAAAATAAAATTACCATTAAAAATTAGAGACTGTCCATTTCTTTGGGAGTGAGCAAACATACAAATTCAGCAGGAGATCAAATAATAATCACATAGTTATTTCTCCCCACTGTATGTGCTTAAGCCAAAGCCAAATAAAGGCCTTCTGCTCACTGTAGACCTCATACTGACTGGATGAGAGTAAACATGGTGATTAATAGCATATATAAAAATAAAACATCACTTGAATGTTATAGCAAAATGCAGCCTAATCATATTAGATGCTAGTTATTGCTATCAATAGGTCAATATTGAACTATTAATTTAAACATACAGCAGGACCTTGTGTATCAGACCTAGCTATCGGACTTGTTGGTGCTAATAGCCACGCCCACTTGCTAATTGTGGTGCTAGCAAACAGTTCCGATAGCAAACCGGTAAAGTTCTCAGCCCGCCGCAGCGCTGGGTGATCAGCCGCTGGCTAGAACCCTGTGTGTTTGACTTTAGTGATTTGTTTAGTGTGTTTTTTACATTCTTAGGCTTTTGCTTTTGTGAAATCATATTGTTTAATTTTTGCCAACCTGTTTTGACAATTTATAACTGCAATATACTAGCTTTGATGCAGCTTATGTAGCAGTAGTGGTTCCATAATGTAGGGCCAGATTCATCTCTCAGGTCCTGCGTCAGGCCTTTGCTGGATTTTTCCAACTTCTTAATGACATGACCTTCAGATACGGGTCATCTGCTGTGGATAGTTTTTAGGCCTGCCATTGCTTTTATCCTCCAATTATCTGTTTTCCTTTTTTAAGGACATGCTGGAAACACTTTGTTGGTGTAAAAATATTATTTTATGGCTGTCAAACTATGTTATCTTTGTCATTTTTCAGAGATTCAACTAAAGGAATGAGAAGAAATTGTGTTTTGTGACTGGCTGCTAGTAACAAAAAAACAATTTAACACTGGTTTTGTGGCAAGTTGTCCGTTATGCATAGACGCAGCACTGGTTCACCTCTTGAGTTAGGTGCCTTTTTTATGGCTGAATGTACTTTGTTACAAGGCCTAAAATTAATCTGGAAACTGAACTGAAATGATCAATACAACTGCAAATATACAGTACAAGCAAGCTTAGACAAACACCAGAAGTGGTTAAAAACACACACATTTGATCCCATATTCCAAAGCTTTGCCTAACTGGACTGTGGGATAATGAGGTCACAATGGGCTGCTGTGTATTCCAAATTCTGTCAAAAAGAAGACACGGTGCATTTCCACATTTTACTGGAATTAATCTTTAGGGCAGTCTGATTAGCTAAAGTGATGAAATGTGGCCTTAATTTTGGAGACAGGTACCGTAAGAGCATGTTCTGAAGACTGAGTCAGAGTGAGACAACAGTCCAAGCTGAAGGAATTAACTGAGCTGAAGAACACCAAGGCATCAGCCAGTATTGATGAATTGTCACATCCAGGCAGAATCAATGAGATATACTCATAAAGAGCATTTAGAAAATGGGACAGATTGAGAGAATTTATAATAACCTTTAATCCACAAAGGCAGTAAAAACAGATCATTCATAGCCCTCAACATAAACTTTATACAGAATCCATGGAGCGGAATTTATTAATTTATTTTTTGCTTCTGGGTCACGGTGATTGTGTCTATTATTGCTGTTTGCAGTATGATTCATTTTCTTCCAGTTCAAAGTTAGTACATTTATGGATGGTTAATTAATTAATTAATTAAGGAGGGCTATGTTATGTTAAAATATAAAGAAGAAATAACTGTCCCAAAGTGTGCCACATCTATTAACATATTTCAGTTCATTTTGTCTGCAATCCTTTGTTTCTACAATTTGCTCTTTGCTCCCCTGCTCACAGCAGGTCTTGCTAATTCATTAAGTAAGTTAACTGATACATTTTTATGTCAATCAAATAATTCATTCCTAGCCACTGATAAATAACCTACAGAGTCAAGACTCCCAGAACGCTGACTGGCGTGTAAACACTAGCAGTGCCGAGGTACAAGTTTCAGCCCATTTATTTCAGTGTTCAGAGGTCAGGGAAATGTTTCTTAATGTGCACGCAACCGTTTTAAGTTATTATTTTTACAAGGCTCTAATAAAATGAACAAACACCTGTCACATCAAGCTGACTAGACCATAATTTACAGGTTCACAAAAACAACAAATGGAGCTTTTGATTTGCTCTCTGAACACCTGAAGAGTGCACAGCTGTCAAGAACCGCTTCCAATTTCAGAGAGAAGAGAACATAAAAGAAGTGCTGGCTACAATGTAATAGTTCTACACCAGGGATGACTTAAAGTAGTTCAAAGTGCAACAGCATGTCTCTCTGTGAAGACTGTCTAAGGCAGTTAGGAGAAAATGTACCTTACAGCTTTTGCTACGAGTTCATGCTGACTGACCACAGACAAAGAGCCAGAATTTGTTAAAAGAACAAGATCAAAGTAATAACTCAGCCAATCAGGTGCCACAAGCCAGTGTACTCCTAGCATCGGTCCCAAGAATAGAAAATTGGGAGGATTGAGTCAGGAAGAGCATCCAGCATAAAATCTTGGACAAATCAAACATGCTTATCATAAATAATGAGATTTCCATACTGGATCCATTGGGGCCTGGGTTAACAACAACTGGCACCCTGTGGAAACCGTGCTACTGCTGGCTGAAGACAATGGAAGAAGAAAAGGGGAAGGCATGTTACAAGGCAGCAAGAGAGAAGGAAAGGCAGGAGTTTGGTGGTGAGAGTAGGGAATGTAGGGACTATGACCGGTGAAGGGAGAGAGCAGACTGATAAGAAGGAGAGAAAGAAGGTAGATAGATTGTGTGTGCAAGAGACCAGGTGGAAGCAAAGCAAGGCCAGAAGCATTGGAGGTGGATTTAAACTATGCTACCACAGTGTAGATAGGAAGAGAAATGGAGTCGGAGTAATCTTGAAGGAAGAGTTTGGGAATAGCATTTTGTGGAGGTGAAGAGAGTGTCAGGTAGGATCATGAGTTTGAAGCTGGAAATCATATGCTCTACAGCAGGGGTGTCAAACTCAATCATAGGACGGGCCAAATCTGAAGACACAGTCTGAGTCGCGGGCAGAACAGGATTAAAATAAATAATTTTAATCAGCAATGTGAATTTGAATGGCCAGAATACAGCAACTTTTTCCTCAACACATTAAATAAAATATAAAATTATATTATTTCTTAATAACATCAGGAAAAATGAGAATATTTCAAGTTGATGAAAATGTGCTAAATTTTCAGGTAAAAACTGTGATGTGAATTTCTGCACTTCACAGTCAGGAAAACGCTGCATAAACCGCGCAGTGTGTCCAGTTTCTCAGCAAAAAGCCCAGCTGCAAACACAGCGGTGGAAAGCTGGTCTGATCTTCTTTTTTTTGGACAATCACATGTGTAATCACCCGTTCCCGTTCCTGAATCTGCAGGTTTAACGCATTAAGATGATTCATTATGTCGCAGAGAAAGGGCGACTCACACAGACACCTTTCATCCTGGAGCCCTGCTCAGTCTTCTTCTTTACTTTTCATGAACCTGACAGATTTCCTCCGGCAGCTCAGCACACCTGTGTGATAAGGCACGTCACCAATTCAGAAGCTATTTCCTCCAGAAAGACTGAAACTGCCTCTTATACAGTTCACTGTCTGTGTTATGGTGATTATGACGGGTTCTGTCTTCGGGACTTTGCTGCACTGTCAGCTCACCTGTGCAGGTCTCCCTCTGCATATTCTCCTGCATCCATCCCACCAATCTGCTCTTTTCCCCGCACATCGCAGGTCAAGAAAAGAAACATGGTTTACCTCCGATGTCAGCGATCAGGTCCTCTGCCTCCTGTTTTCAAAGTCCACTTTTCATTTGGCCATTTTTGGGGGTCAGGCAGCTTAAATGTCGCTGTAAAAAGTGCTGACCAATGTTTTTATCAATTGATCACTGATCAGTGTGTCATTGGCAACGCAGAAAAATGGGTTAGTCGTTGCAGTGCCAGGGCTTTCAAATTATGCAGGCGGCAGGCGCATTTTCCACCTACTCCACCGCTCTGCGCCGTCTACTTTTTAATTTTCCTAAAAAAAGTTTTTTGCGCCGTCCGCCGTCTCCATATCCAGCGCCATGTGGACGCACATGACAATATTTACGTTCTTTCAATCTGAGCCATTTGATTGGTTCACGACTGCCATGTGACTATTCATAGCGTCTGCTGCCGTCATGGCTTCGGTCTCAGTCATAAGGCGCCTGCTACTCCAAAACAATTTGAAAGCCCTGAGAGCATTGTGGGATTTGTAGTATTAGTGGTGGGAGCACCATTTACCCGCGGGCCATTAATAATAGCTAAATGAAATTATCTTGCGGGCTGTATAAAATTACATCACGGGCCGGATTTGGCCTGCGGGGCTCGAGTCTGACACGTGCTCTACAGGTTGGATGTCAGTTAGAAGAAAAAGAAGAATCTAGAGAATGTCCCCGGGGGGGAGAGGGGGGTGATTGTAGGAGACTTCAATGGGCATGTAGGTGAAACTAACAGAGGTGATGAGGAGATATGGTGGTTAAGTATGGTGTTAAGGAGCAAAAAGGATGGAAATGATTGTGGTGAACACGTACTTCAAGAAGAGGGAGGAACATGGGGTGATGTATAAGAGTGGAGGAAGGTGCACAAAAGTGGACTACATCTTATGCAGAAGGTGAAATATGAACGAGATAGGAGGTTGTGAGGTGAGGGGAGAATGTAGCTAAGCAGCATCAGATGGTAGTCTGCAGGATATCTTTGGAAACCCAGAAGAGGAAGTGAGTGAAGGTAGAACCAAAGGACTATGGTGGAAGCTGAAGAGAGAAGAATGTTGAAAGAGTTCAGGGAGGACCTGAAGCAGGCCCTGGATGGTAGGGAAGAGTTACCAGATGACTGGGAAAGTATAGCTGAAGGGCTGAGGGAAAGTGCCATGAAGGAGATTGGTGTAGCTTTTGGACAGAGGACAGGAAAGACAAGGAGACCTGGTGCTAGAATAAGGAAGTACAGGAATGCATTCAAAGGAACAGGTTATCAAAGAAAAAGTGGGATCGTTAGGGAGTTGAAGACAGTAGGCAGGAGTACTGGGACACTAGGTATAGAGCAAAGAGAGAAGTAGCAAAGGCAAAGGTTTATAGTGAGGTGTATATACTTGTACTGATTAACTAGACAGTGAGATTGAGCAGGAAAGGATAAGCAGCAGGTTAGAGTGGTTAAGGATAGAGATGGAAATGTACGAACAAGGAGGAAGTGAGAGCAGCTATGATGAGGATGAAAAGTGGAAAAGCCACAGGTATGTCGAGATGACATACTTGTGGAAGTATGGAGATGTCTACGAGAGAGATTGTTTAACACAATCTTGGAGAGTGAGAAGACGCTTGAGGAATGCAGACATGTACTGATGCTGATTTTCAAGAACAAGGGTGATGTGCAGAGCTGTAGTAATGATCAGTGAGCAGCAGTATAGCTTCATGCCAAGAAAGCTGATGTTTGCTTTGGGAGTGTTGATGGAGAAGTAAAGAAGGTCAGAAGGAGTTGAACTACGTCTTTGTGGATCTACAGGAAGTATATGATGGGGTGCCATGAGAGGAACTGGATACTGCATGAGGAAAGTAAGTAAGTAAGTAAAGTTTATTTATTAAGTCCTTTTCACAAACAACAGTCACAAAGCACTGTACACAGTAGACAACAAAACAGTAATAGTGAAAAAAAGGATGGAAATGATTGTGGTGAACACGTGATAGTTTGAATTTTTTTTACCTTTACTAATAAACACCTTCATTTACAACTTGCATTTTGTGTTTACTTGTGTTGTCCTTGACTATTGTTTAAATTGGTTTGATGTTCCGAAACACTTAAGTGTGACAAACATGCAAAAAAACAGGAAATGAGGAAGGGGGCAAACACTTTTTCACACCACTGTAACAGAGATAAAGAAGAGACTGTAGGCAGGGTGGAGTGGGTAGAGTTGAGTGTCATGGGTGATTTGTGACAGAAGGATAGCAGTAAGAGTGAAAGGGAAGGTTTACAAGATGGTAGTGAGACTTACTATGATGTATGGTTTGGAGACAGCAGCGCTAAGAAAAAGAGAGGAGGCAGAGCTGAAGATGTTAAGGTTTTCTTTTGGAGTGACAAGGTCCCAGAAAAAAAGGGTCTGAAGTGCTGCAGGTCTCACTTGCCTCAGTTAAGATCATGATTCAACAATAAGAAAGAGACAAAAAATGGGATCCATGGGAGAGTTCTGAGGTCAAATCCACTGCTGACCAAAAAGAACATAAAGGCTTGTCTCACATTTGCCAAAAAACATCTTGATGACCCCCAAGACTTTGCACTGTTTCTCCTTCTGCTCTCCGACGGGGATGGTCGCATTCTATCCCTCTCCTGCCCTGCCCTGCCCTATCTCCCCTGCTTGCTGTAAGAGCGTCTCTTACACACTGACTGAATAAGAATAAGAAGCATCTTGGATCTGGCAAACTGGGCCCTCAAAAACCATTGATCGAATTTTCTCCACTATGAGATTGGGGAAAGGGGAGCCCGCGTGTCCGAGACCCGGTCAGATACGTCTTCGATTCTTGGAGCTCGTGGAGACCTGTGTGCCTCTCAGCTCTGGAGGTTGAGGACGTGGAAGACGTATACATATTGGGCTATTTGGTAACAGGATCTCTTCTGTTTGGGCTTGGAGGATACCTGATTTAACGGGAAATTAAAGAAATCTGGGCAGCAGTTCGACATCTCCCGAGGCTGCATAACCAGATGGATGGGCTGTGCAGAGCCGTACAGACTCAGACTCAAAGCCCGTTGGACCTGAGCCGCAAGCTGGACGCGTAGTCCAGCTAAGAACGTGCTCGCAGGCGAAAGGGGTTCGATCTGGAGATAAAGCTCGATTCCTGCACGGCGAGGACCGTAACTAATGAATGTGAATTACTGGATTTTACTGAATGGGTTCCCCAGTGAAACTGAAGGCTGTTGGAAAAAAAAACAAGCAGCCTGTTCCAAAACGACATCTGCATTATCAGGAATTCGGCTCCCTAGCCAGCCTTGAGGCTGGTAATCATATCGCTCCGGGACAATGTGTGACGGACGCTCTTCCCCTCTGCCCCCTCTGTGATTTGTGTGAGCTGGATCTGGTGTACCACGGCCGCTGATGAACATCCATCACTATCAGCGAACTGTTTTGGCTAGGAGCTGGCACCTGGCTCCACAATGCCCTGACCCTCTCGTCTCCATCTGCAGTCCACGAACGTGCTGGCACGTCAAAATGACAACCGGAGTTATGCCCAATAATTTATGCCATGCTTTTTCCTGTATAGTGTCCTCACCTTCGATGCGCGTTTTGCACAGAAATAAATGGTGAAAACGTGAGTTTCGCTAACAGGAAGTGCTTGCTAATAAAAACAAAACAAAACAAAATAATTGCAGACAACCCATTTCCTATTGGTGGAAAAATGCACCATATCAACCAATCAGAAAATTATGCGGTAACACGATGCATTTGGATGATTTGACTGCTGAGGAACAAGTGAAAAAGTGGTAAAAGAGACATTACTGGCAAGTTTTGCCTGTGATGGGCCCCTCAGTCCTCTGGAGGACAGAAACTGTTTTTTGAGATGGTTTAAATAATTTGTGTAGCATCTTAATTTCTTGATTGCTCTGTAAATAGTTGTACACAAAAATGCCTGAGGCCTTTCCTTGCATTTTAATGTGAATAGTTGTATGTAACTTTATTATTTACTATATTTTTACACAAGTTTTGAAAATTTACAACTTATATTTGCATTTTAATTGTAAAAATAATTTGTTAAGCATGTTTGTGATTTTTACAGTAAAACTAACTTTTTTCTACTCAGATGTTGTGTTTTTTTGTGATTATACATCCAATGTGTTAATACGGTATGTCAAAATGAAAGAATAACACATGAGGTGGTGCTGAAAAAAATTATACCAAACAAGGCAAGGTTAACAGTTTCTAAGGTCAACTATGAAGCTAAAAACAAAAGTAGTCAAAAATGGCCAAATATACCCCGGACCCCAGAGGGTTAAGACAGTCATGGGGAATGATCGAGAGGCGTTTTGTAAAGTGTGCAGAAAAAATATAAATTTGACCTGGAACGGTGTGACTGCGATCAAATCACACCAAGCATCCACCATTCACCAGCAGCGGATTTGCGTGAGCAGGGAGCAGATCCCTATTTTGTTTTTTGGTGCTACACAAAGCACTGCAACTGCAACCTCAAGGTCAGCTACGAGCACAAGTATTGCCGTCACACCTCAGC